>OV725078.1:53865382-53968636 GCA_928085145.1 Nezara viridula
GTCTATTTATGACCGCTACCCCGGACCATCTCCTTCCTTTATAAATAATTATCGTTTGTCCATGGGACAGTAATCAGCTAATTATGCTGAAACATCAATCACGACAAAATATATTTAATTATATATTGTGGTACAACTCGTTTATATGTAAATTAATATTAATAGTACGCCAATTTTCCCTTTAAGGTAGGTATTTATACATGAAATGCATACCTATAAACAAAGCAAATAGCCATCAGATACGCATGGCTTTGTGTTTGTAACCTTATTATTATATCCTGAATAATATATCATACTGTATGTTAAATACAGCAGACGAGGTAGTAGCTCTAACATTACTAAAGTTTATAGAAATTGTTAAATATGTAGAAGAGGTCTGATAAATTGAGTTGAATTTTCGTCGCCTGCGTGTACAGCAGTGTATGCAGGTTTTGGCCAGACTTATGGCAAAAATTCTTTGTTATATTATTTTAAAATGCGATATTTAGGTTAACAAGTTTTTAATGGACAATGTATTTTAATTACAAAGTTAGAGCGCTACCAATAAGTAGTTTCTCAATACGTGTTTCATGTCATTATATCCATGTGCGAATTTACCAGATGTATTTTTTGTATACAGTTGTAAATATCATATAAGTAAATAATAATAATAATAATAATTACAAAGTATTTAAATTGTTTTCATAAAAATGATTTCAAATGTAATATATCAAATTAATATATTTTTTTTTATTCATTGGTATTTACAACTATATTAAAAAAATAAATAAAATACAACTAGGAAATGTGCACTCAGGAATATAATAACATGAAATCTCGGATGATTTCATTTGTGAGGACAAAAAAAGTAAGGAGCGTTGAGGATTTTACGGAGAATTTTGGATTGTAAGGATTGGAGGATACGAGAGGAATTCGATGGTTTAATGGAGGCACAAGGCATAATTCCGTAAGTCCAAATAGGTCTTATTATTGTCATATATATGAGTCGTTTGTAATTGATTGAAAGCTTAGAGTGGTTGTCTAGTGTTGGAGTAGTCGGAAACATCGATCGGTTTCTTGTCGTTTCAGTCTTATATGAGGATTCCATGTAAGTCGTTTGTCCAGGTGGAGTCCTAGGTAACGGATATGTTGAACTGGGATAGGTGGGGCATTTTCAAAGGATACTGTAGGACAGGAGGTCATAGGTTTGCAACGCAGGGTAAAGGTAATTCGATGAGATTTATAGGAATTTATTTTAATTCTCCAGTTTTTACACCATTCTTCAAGGTTTGTGATATGTGATTGGAGAGTTTGGTATGCAGTTGATGGATCATTAACAGATATGATACATGTTTCATCAGCACACGTGGGGATGACAGTGCCAGGATGTCAGGATGGGTTGGGATGTCAGCTGTATAAACTGTGTAAGGGATAGGACCAAGGATACTACCTTGAGGAACACCAGCAGACTGAGAAAAAAGGAATGAATAAGAGTTTTTTGTGATTTACTTTAAAGCATCTATCAGTAAGGTAGGAGCGGATAATGAAAAAGTATGTAGGTGGTAGGAATTTACGGATTTTGTACATCAGTCCCGGGTGACAGAATTATATTGTCAGCTATAATAAAGGAAATATTCTGATGTGTTTTTTAGCTCTAATGTTTTATATTTAGGACTGCAAGATCGATTTATATAACTATATTTTTTTTTAATTCTGGCTTATGGATCTTTTGGTTGAAATTTCGGGTTCGCCTTTATGATCATGATAATTGACTTTATTGGCTGAGAACATCACGTACTAAGCAAAGAACACCTTGATATATTTATTCAGTCAATAATTTCTTTACCAGGAATCAGTGGCTTGTTGACTGTTCGAAGTAGATACATTCATTAATGGAAATGAAGCGGTGGAATTCAGTTATTGTACATGTAGAAGAACACAGCCATCCTGTTGTTTATTTTATTTTTTAAATACTAACAGCCAAAGTACATGATAAAGATCCTCCGAGTTATCACACGGATTGAAACTGAATACCTGATATTTACTTTCATCTATCCGGCTGATACATTTTATCTTTTCAGTTCAGTGCAGTCCTTGGTGTGACACCCAACTACCTGTCAATAACCTATCACTGCTGATAAATGAAAACAACAAGAGATAAATAAAACGATGGCAAAAGATCCAATCATGGCAGATCCAGTTATAAATCACAATTCACATCTTTATACATATATATGTGTGTGTGTATATTTATATATATATATATATATATATATATATATATATATATATATATATATATATATATATATATATATATATATATATATATGTATATTTTTAAACGAAAATCTCTAAATTTAGGTTCGTAAGATATCGCTTTATATTTATATCCTCATTTTTTAATATTTATTTTTGTATTTTCTTTTAAATGAATTTATACAGTTATTCGTTTAAAATTTCTATAATTAATACATGATAGAAAAATATATAGTGGAATATAAGAAGACCATTATTATTTTATATAAGCAATTATTTTATTTTGAGGGGACATAATTTCCAATACTGGTAGATCACGGTTATTCGGTGAGAGCCAAATATTACCCACAGGTCTTAAACTTGTATTTTTGGCTAGTTCAAGAGTATTGTGCAGTGGACTGTATGAGAATTGGGTAATTTGATCTTAACTGAAATTAAACATGGGTATGTATTAAAATAATGAATACAACAAAACAAATTTTGCAGATTACCTTAATAGAATTTTTAAAAAACCCTTGGGTTTATCAACAGCAATTGATTATTTCTTTCTTTTTTAATTTCTTGCGGAAATTAGAATGTGATTTGTGCTGAAATTTTCACTCATTGGTGTTGGTCTCCCCCATACTTACATTCCTCCTCAGGTTCATTTGAGTCATCCTCCACCAGGTTGTTTGACTTGGTTTTCTAGAATATTACAGCTTGTTCACAATGTATAGTAAATTACCACACTTTCGCTTCACTGTAGCTTGATGCTTAATTATGTAGGGATAAATGTGAGCGAACCGGAAGCCAATAATATGGTGCTGAGTAAAAAAGTATGAGTTCGCATCCCGGTGCCGGTGGGGATTTTAAATTCCCCGCCCTCACCCTCCGGCCCAGGAAAATCCCGTATAGCATAAAAGGCAAGGTATTGAAGACCAAAAAAAAAAAAGTCTTTGTTGAACTTTTACTTTTATTGATACATTCCATTTCAAAAATGTTGTTTTCTTAAATTTTATTTTCAAACCTGATTAATAAAAGCTTTTATATAACAGTTTTTATAAACTATTTACTAGAATAAGTTTTAATGAATAAATACGTTTTTATTAATAGAAAATATAATCATCAATACATGTACATAGCTATATAAAACTTTATAATAATTTTCTAAGCATTTAACATAACAAATATTTAAAGGGATTAAAAGATATGGAACAAAATAGTATGTATTACGTTAATTAAAAAACATTTAATATTTTACTTTTAAAACAATTATGGTTAACAAATAAGACTTTGTGCATTGCAGGAAAAATAATGCAAGATTTTGATTTTAAAAGAAAAATGAAAGATTTACAACTGTTTTATTTAATAAAAATAGTCTAGACTACTATCAATACATTTCTGCTAACGTGTTGGAAACTTTCCCATTCTCTCGGAATAGAATTTCCCATCTTTAGAATTGATAAACTCTAAAAACGCATTTTATATTTCCCTCTATTAATTTTTCATCACGGAAGTAGTGATCCAGGTGTCTAAAAAAATGATAATCCTTAGGCGAGAGGTCCGGAGAGTAGACTGGATGTGGCAGAGTTTCATATCCAAGCTTGTGTGACGTCACACCTGAGACATGTGGCAGGCCGTTTTCATGCAACAAAATTGGTCCCTTCCGATTGACCAAAAATGGCTTTATTATTGCCAACTTCTGATACATTGCATTAATTTGGTCACAATACGATTCAGCATAGATGGTTTCTCCGGGATTCAATAAGCTGTAGCGTATGAAACCAAATGATATTCACCAAACAGTAACCATCACTTTTTTGATGAGTTGGAGATTTAGAAAATATTCTGCTGCTTCTCTTTTGCCATTGTAAAGTATCCACTTTTCATCATAAGTAACAATTCTGAACCGAAAAGGGTCATTTTTGTTTCAGCAAAGAAGTGTTTCACAAACTTCATAACGCTAGACATTCAAGTTTTTTACCTTTCCAATCGCCTTGAGGTGGTCATGGACGGTCGATTTGCTAACTGCATGTTTTCCTGCAAGTTCTCGAACAATTATTCTGTGGTTTTCGGCCACCAAAGCCCGCAGAACATCGTCATCAAGAGAGGAAGTCGTCCCTCCACGACCTTCTTTGTCTTCAAGGCAGGAGTCCCTCTGCCCAAATTTTTGAACCACCGATGAAAAGTGCTCTCATCAATGATGCCGTCTTCCGGTCAGAGGTTAAAGTCGTAAAAAAAAAATATACGCAAATATTGTGTTGACATCTTAGTAAAGACTGAATGATTTTTAAGCAGCGAAATGCTACAGAGCTAAACAGAGGTCACAGAAACAAACATTATCGTTTCTAAAGAGGTTTAATAAGTGTTGACATTCATACAAATGAATAATAAAGTAAATGTTAACAGTTTGTTATAAAGAGGATTATTTTAAAGAAAATCCTGCATTATTTTCTGGACAACCCAATATAATGTTATATAAAGTTAACATTAAAAATATTTTCTAAAATCATCAGAATATATCGGTTTTCCTGTTTGAGCACTGAGCATTGTAATAACTATGAAATTCTATTATAATTTGTGATTTTATTTTCGAGGAAGAAGTAAAATTTTAACAATTACGTTTTTATGACATTTCTATATGTATTAAAATAGAAAAAAATAATAATCTAAGACTTTTATTTAACAGTTTCGAAGAAACTTTTTACTTCTAACGTCTCATTGAATTTTACTTCTAACAGTTTTTTTTTAAAAACCGTTAAAGTTAGACTTATTCGTAAATAAAAGTAACTGTTTCAATCCCTGGTTAGTCTCGTAAAATATGTTAAAAAACTTGCAATTGGCCTTCCAATTTAGAAATGACGAAGCTTATGTTGCAGAGATATAACCCTATTTACCAGGACATGTAATTGGGACATGTAAACATCTTGACGTTAGTATACACTATGGCCGAAAGTCAATATTGTCACATTGTAATTAATTTACACAACTTAGTTTTAGGTTTACTGTATTATCATAGCCTGTTATTGTAACATAATATTATTTTAAATTCTTACATTAAAATTTCTGCACGAGTAAACTTAAACTTCCTGATTTAAAAATACGTATTTGTGATTAACATAATTTCTGGCCATTTAACCAAATTATTATATTTAATTGTCATGATTTCTTTAAAAAATGTAGAAACAGTAACTTTTCTGTGCTGGTATATCTAAAATTATCACATTTTTACTTTCACTTTACCTATATATGCGATATATAGTAAAGGTAAATATTGCGATCGTGAAAATTTTTGTATGTGAGTTTTCAACGGAAATACATTTTTTTTTAGGTTTTCTAATTCCGAATAATCAGTCCCGCAAAATGGTATGTCAGTATGTATGTGATCAGTCTAGCTCAATGAAAAGTCGTATGAAAGTGAAATTTCATATTTAAGGTTTTTATATACCTTGGATGTTACTGATTATAACATGCTTTCATACGTAACATGAGCTTAATGGACTCCGACAATATTATGTACATATACATATACGGTTTTGATAAATGCTATCGTTGGAATTATTTATTATTTAATTGTATAGATCACTGCGTTAAAAATTAAATTTGTATATAAAATTATAAGTAAACAAATACAAATAGCCACCATGAAATGTAAATACGTATAGAGTCTATAATTTTTACTTTCATTTCTCCTTTGTCTGAAAATAATTATTTCTGTTAAGAAGAAGTGGTAAGTGAAACTCGTGTTATGCGCCCACTAGATTTCATTTACATTAGTTCCTACTCAAACGCTATATTTCGTTTTATCCTTATTTTAATTTTTCGAATTTCTTATATCTCTTAGGAGTTTCTTATTTAATTGCTATATTTCGGCCTCGTCACTTTATAAAAAAAAAGAAGAAATTCATAAGTTTAGACAAGAATAATATTTTAACGCTAAGATGTAATCCTTTTTTTTCGCTCGAATTACTCCTTTGATGACTTATCCTTATGGTTAATTGAGCAAACTGTATGGAGCAAATCGCCCTGTTTCAAATCTTATTCAGCCTAAATTTTCTCAAAGTAATATAAACTGGTTAATATTTCGGCCATGATATATATATATATATATATATATATATATATATATATATATATATATATATATATATATATATATATATATATATATATATATATATTATATGTAATAGTATATATGTATATATATATAATATTACATATAATATATATACTATTACATATAATATATATGCTACTGTAGCTTGATGTCTTTGTGGCGGCGGTATTGTTGGGTCTGCTGCCTAGTGTTGCCCAAAATTGGTCTTGACACTTTGCAAGACCAAGACCAAGGCCGCATAACTGTTGCAAGACCAAAACCAGGACTGGTAAAAAAAATCAATTTTTTGAATAAAAATTAAGGCAAAATAGTTCCTATTACTTGACAATCTCAGTTACTATATGTAAATAATTGTTATAAACAACATAATAAATACATTTAACTCCTCTAATTTTTCATTCGTACTTAGTTAGGTTTCTCCTATCTAAAAAAAAATACAGTAATATCTCTAAAATAATAAGCTAATAAATAACTGCAAAACTTTTGCGAGACTCTTGCGCAAGACCAAGAATCGTCTGGGTCTCGCATTTTTGCAGCCTAGTCCTGTCAAGCTGGGAGTATCGATACTCAATTAAAAAACTGAAGAGGATACCATTATTTATGTAAAAAAAACAGGAATCGAAACGTTTTTGAAAAAAAAATGGAATAAACAGAAGTTGTTTTAAGTGTATTTCATGACCTATTATCCGACTTATATATATATATATATATATATATATATATATATATATATATATAATCACCTGTTATTATTTATAATCACCTCAAGGATGAGCCTATGACCTGATAAACGTGATAAATTATTAGCATATTTAAATAATTATTCTACCTTATATCAAACATTTATTATGATAGCTAATAATTGATTTGATTTTATTAATTCGTACCTTTTAAATCTAAACCACTCTAAAATAGACCACAAGACATTTTTTACTATTCATATAATTTTCAAACTCTTCCTCAACTAATGCATTATCATTCAATTTTTTTTTTAATTCAACCGGAACAGGGCATATAGCAATAAAATGAAAAATATGTTGTTCTCTTCTAAGGCTACACAGCGTGCACAATTTGGTTATGCTCTACTTGTTCAAATATAACAGTTCGCCCCAAAATTATAATATCCAGGCGATCATAGTAGAATACAATGCACTATAACTAATTGTAAGTTTATTTGAAGTTTTAGTTGCTTACACTGTATGTTTTATTTACTATCATTTATGGTTAATTTATTTGGGATAATGAAATTAGTTATGTTTTATCGGTTAAAACATGTATTGAATTATTGAAATCATCAAAATTAATTCATGTGATATTGAACTTTAAACATACAATTTTCCAAAGTTTATTCAATTTTTTTTCTCCTGATATAGGCCAGCTGATGACCGGACGTTAATTATAATTATTTATTGGTTTTCCTTTTAGTTCAGGATGCTTGAAAACCAGCTCACGAGTATTCAATTACTACTTTTATTTATTTATTTTTTGTTTATCTAAACGAGTTTAAAATATAAATTAGCTATTCATACGAGAGTTCTCGTTTTAGGCCTTAAGTAAAAGATAAAACAAAGCGGACAAGAAAAACAACCAGTGTTTAGGTATGCTGGAATAAATTGAAATGTGTATGATTGCCTCTTGAAGATGACAATGGATTCAACGGAGGGAGAGACTCCTGAAAACATTCTTGGTTAGCCTCGAACAAGAACCCTTCTTCTCTGTCTGAGAGATTCTCCAGGTACCTTTTAGCGAAACATGGAAAAACACGTTGACTTAGGCCCGACTCCTCGAGGCAAAAAAAAATTGTTTTATTTATTTATTCATGCTATTTACAACTATATTAAAAAAATATTTCTAGTAAATTTGTACAAATGGATACGATGACATGAAAACACTTGTTGGTAAACTACCAATGGCAGCACTCTAAAGGAAAAAAATATAAATTGGAAAAGTTAAATGAGAAAATCAACTCAAACTACCATAAATTAACAAATTAACTCGAGTTTCTCTTTGTACAGTTTATAACATTTAACTAACCGACCCAAGGCACTAAAGTATTTTCTTTTACCCTCTTTCCTAAAATATTTATTTAGTTTTATTTGTTTTCCTAAAATATTTTTGAAAAAAATATTTTATCGAGTAATATAATATTTTTTGATATAGAAAATAGTTATAGTGAGGTAAGACTATATTCATACTATATATACATTAACATATAAAATACAAAAAAGCAAATTAACGACTTAATAATAATCAAAAATATTTAGATACTAAAACATTTTCTGTTATATATTTTTTCTAAAATATTTAAACCTAAAGTCTTAAAATCATTTTTCCTATTAAAAAAAAATATATTGACTGCACTTCGAATCTTAAGATGTAAGGTTTATAAGGGTCTATCTATTTTTTTTTCAGATATTCATCCTAATATCATTCCCTACTCATGAAGCAATTAATTCCGCAATAAACTCGGATAAAACAAAGTACATGTGTGTAGACCCAAAGACAGGTTTGATATCCGGGAAGCCTTTGTTCAGTGGGGTTCACACGGGATAGGAGTGGTATGGGGATTTGTCTACTTTGGCCCCCAAATGAACTCCCGAAATGACATCGAAGAAGAGATAGACAGAATGCTATTTGAACTAATAGGTGTTCCTTCGCTCTTCAAAAGCACCTTCGGTCTAGAAACCTAACAAAATCTATAAAGATCAGAATATAAAAAACCTTGATTTGATCTGTTTCAACATATACCTCCGAAACCTGGACTCTCACAAGGACTCAGGAACTGGAAATGTCTGGCTGAACTGTGAGGAGAATTTATGAGGCCGCACATGTTAACGTAGGCAGGGGAAGAAGGACAAATCTGGAGCTTGGAAATCTATACAAGGATTTAGACATGGTGAATGTGATTAAACTCTCTTGATTGCGATGAATAGGCAACGTCGCTAGGATGAACCTGGAGGAAATCTCATCTAATGTCCTACTGGAGAAACTATTTCGAGCACGGAAGGTTGGACGCCTTTGGCTCCGATGGAAAGACTGTCGGATGCAATGTCCATGCATTCGCTACTGGAAACCAGCAACATAAAACAGAAAGGACTAGCGGCCAATGCTGGACTAGGCCAAGAAAGCGTGTGGGTCGTAGAGCCGTGTAAAAATAATAATAATCATGAAGTAATTAAAATAGAAAAAATAACTTTAGCCTGGGACAAAGTTATTTCTGAATAAAAATATCGCTCAAAAAAAAAAAAAAATCTGGCCTAAAGGTTTGATACATTAAGTAAAATAAAAATAAACACATTAATAAACTCACTATATATTCAACAAATAAAACTACATACTTATACAAATAAAACTATGAACAAAACTCTAGAAAATAGTAACTTGACTTCTATGACAAAAAAAAATAAAAATAAATCTTTTAATAAAGAAGCACTTAGATGTTACCAAGAATAAAGTTAAGGTATATTTATAATTTTGCCAAAAAAAAACACAAAAAAACGAAAAGGAGAAAACAGAAGAGAAATATGGTAATCTGGATGTAGGAATATTATTTGGATAAAGACAGTATGTATATGTAAATGGTGTATAACATTTAACTATATCATATGGAGCTCATGATGATTAATTAATTATTTGAATTTTGAGATCCTCAAGATTAGACTTAAAACCATATTTTGCCAGTAATTTATTTTTTTTTAATTATTAAAGACGTAATATAGTTTTTCTTATTTTTTAAGTTGATTATGTCTTTCTCGACTTTGCTCTTTTATTATTTTAGTAATATTGAGTGCTGACACCCCGATATACTTCCTCCCCTCATTAATTGGGATATTACAATTTAGTGACTAATAAGTGTATTAAAATATGTAATATATTTTCCGTATGCATTTAATGTATAGGGAGTTTACTTTTGTAATTTCATTAATCCATATCATAACTGCCGAAAAGAGGTATATTACTTTTCCTTTTAATAAGTATTTCTATTTTGTAATAGAACTAACGTATGGTGTTGGACTTCAAAAAAAATATGAGCCGAAATAATAATTATTATTATTAAAAGGAAAAACGTAAATTTTTACAAGTGAAGTTAATTAGGTAATTAAGTAAATTAAAATTAACGTCAATATAGTCATGTTAAACATAGGGTCATATCCCAGTCAATTCCAAACTTCTCGTTTTCGCCTTCCTAGCACCGATTCATACGAACCAATGGGTTATATGGTTATCGTTGGAATCCAATTCCAACTTCATATCCTTTCCATACGAGTGTAAGCCGGAAATGTGACTAGTTTTGTTAAATCTAACTTGAATCTTATTTTAACTTAATATGATCTCTTTACCTAGTGTTAACATCGGCCAAATTGATAGAGCTTGGCGAGAAATTTCGAACTATTGTTCAACGCAAACTGCGAAGAACGGTCTAAAGACCTAAAAAAATAATACAATCGGTGTAATGTAACGAACATTTCAGTTAACGATCTCATGTACATTTTCAGCACTTCATCCAACGATGATAATTCCAAGACGTATGACGATTTCTGACGTTCAAAAGTAGTCAATAAATGTCGAAACATTAACGAAATAACATAATTGTAATAATTAGATATTGTAACAATTACATTAATAAGTTCAGGAGATTATTATTAAATATTTTTTTATTTGGTTAGTTTTTTTTTTAATTTATTTATTTAGACATATAATAATCTGTCTTGTGGACAATAATTATAGTGATATATGAACACATTCACACCATTTATACGGAAAATATAAAATTAACAAAAATAAAATAATAAACAAAAAGAAAATCTATGTACGATAAAAATAAAATAACCTGAAGATAAGTAAATAAAAAACACAGTCATACCAAAGCCAGGCTTCTCCCTCCAACTAAAGAAGGAAACGCAGGACTCTAAGAGATTCCTGCGCTACTCTCTCAACCGCGTCACTAGTGCTAAAGCCAGTAATTTGGTTAATTTAAACTAATATTTTATTTTTTTATTTTTTTTTTAAGTTGTTTGGCTTGGATCTTTGCCAATCTAACGTTCTCCTAACAAAGCTTTCCTTAAATAACAACTTAAATACTATTGTAATTTAATGAAAGCTTTGCTAGCAGATGGTTAGATAGGATTTTAGGAATTTTAGCGAACTGCAGATGTACCTCAAAATATGGTATGGTAGACCTCAAGACCTACAAAAAAGTCCATATAAACTATGAGCCGTAGGAAATCCACGTTTTGTGTTGTTTTTTTTAAGAGTAATTTTTTTTGTTTTCTTAAAAGGAAGCAATAACTAAATTAATATTTAATTTAAGTAGTTAACAATTACTTTACTGTAGACTAAATTCACTTTAATTGAAAAAGGATTTTGTCATTATTGAAACCATTTAAAGAGAACATTTGAGCGACTGAACTAAGTTCTGTTTTTAAAAAATCATAGATTATTAACTTATCATAAATTATTTTTTACCATCATCCAACTTTACTACTGTTTGTGCGAAAATGGTTTGAATTTCCCTCGTTACGGCGAGTGGTGGGGGCAGATCAGAAGATCTAAAAGAAAACAGTTAATCCTCAAGAGCTGCCGGTTTCTCGGACCCCATTCCAGCACGGAGACAACCTTAATGTTTCTAGTCCTAATATTTACGTTTTCATGAAAATAATTAAAGCAATCAGTAGGTTTCTTTATTTTAAACGCCAATTTTAGGAACCGAAACATTATGTATGTCACTGATGCGGATCAATTCTATGATAGAAATCTGGGAGAAAAAACACAATTTCATAACCACTTTACTTAAACAATATTTAAAATCTCTACTTTTTTAATTTTAAAAATAAAATGTGTATTTCGGCAATTATTTTTATAATAAAACATCACAGATCATGGAAAAACAAGAAATAAAAGCTTTGCAACAGTTGATTGTAGTCATTTTTGCTGAAAACACGGTTACTTCTGGGAGATGGATGGAAAATCACATCATTTCTTTAAACAACTTGATGCGAATCTCAATTTTTAACCTAATAAACCTTAATTCAATTAATATAAACTTATTAAACGATTTAGTTTTTCTAAAAGTGGGGTAACTGTAGTATAGTTGGATGATGATAAAAAAAAATCGCGAATAATTTATGATTTTTTTTCAAAAACAGAACTGAACTTAGTTTAGTCGCTCAAATGGCCTCTTTAAAATTTTTTCTAGTTTACAGTTAAGTAATTGTTAATTACTCAAATAAAATATTTCTTTAGTTATCGCTTCCTGTTCAACAAAAACACATTTTTCTTGAAAAAAAACACAAAACTTTGATTTTCTACTTTTATGCAGAAAATTGGACCATTGTTTATATAAACGTATTTGTAGGTCTTAAGGTTTGCTATCACTCCTATCAAAATTTCTCTCTGCTTGCGGACACCCTATACAATACTTATTACTTATTTTAGGTTTACTTATAAATTTAATAGATACTATTCATATATTAATATAAATAAAAATATTAATTTTTTCTGCAAGAATTAAATCAGAATTATCACATTAGATTATAATTGTTCTACCTTTGAACCGTTTAAAATAATATATATTAAAAAAAAAATCTAATGCTTAACAATTTTCTTCCGCACGAATTTTTCGTAGAATGAAGAAATAAAGATGTATTGAAACAAACTAACCTAAAAAGTTAGGCAATTTTTTCGAAATCAGCGATCATTGAGCACATATATCTAGGAAACTATGTGAGATATCGAAAGAATGGATATGATAAATGTTGTTGTAAATTATATCAGATTTAATTTTGTGTCAGGGAAATCATGAGTCGTTATTGCTAACATGCATGGTTTCGCTAATATAAGTGCCTAACCGAAAAACAAGTGACTTTCAGGATGCCCTCCCCCCCACCTTTGGCTCAGCACGTAGGAGTGGGGGCTTTTAGTATTTTTACTTCTTTACTAGTCCAAATCCAGTAATAATTTTTTCCCGTTCCATATACTTTTACACCCCCTTTTTGAGCAATCATCGACTAGATTACTTAGCAGTGATGATTAAGTGTTGGATTTTATTTTCGACTATTACAATTTTTGAGAAATTTTATATACTGCCTCCTTCAAAAAAAATTAATAAAGAAAGAAAGAAAGGAAAAGTGTACATTTCAATTCATAGATCTGCCATTAGTAATTTTATGTTTTATAAATGATATTTTTAAAGTTTTGATTATCTTGGTATAATAGTTGGAGAAGTTTATATTTTGCTTCGTTCCAAAAAAAAGAAATTCTGATGCGTCATTTAAAAATTACCTTTGACTTCATAGAACTGTCGTTAAGAAATTTATAAGTCCCCACATATATTATTATAGTAAGGCTCGAAATCGGTTTTGTACCAAATATAAGCTCCTGTCATGCTCAAATACCACAAATGGGGTACCGTTGGATTCAGAATTTCACGGGGGGTTAGCGAATCGTATTCTACACTTTTGTTTTTCTTTCTAAAATAAATAAAGTCGATACAAACATTTTGCTAGGCTTCGGTATTAGAACGGTGGTAGGTCTGTAGATCGATACGAGACAAATTGGAACTTGAAAATTTTGATGCGTACAGCAAGACCGGGATCCTGCGTTTTTAAGCCCAAAAACGTACTATTTTCGAGATAACGCAAATCATAGGGTTCGCATCCACACAATCTGACGTTAATTGTAGTACTGTCGTTGAATACATGTCTCATTTCGTCGACTTGAGACCTCTATCATCGAGAGTTTATATTATTTATCGATGGTGTTTTTGGTCGGCAAGCCATATCATCGTTAATTCTTCACCAAATCTCAAGATTGACCCACCAATTTCGAAGGTTTCCTTCTCCTTCAGGGGGGCAAAATAGTCCAATCATACCGAAAATTCAGGCTAACAAGTTATGAAAGAAAACAAACTTTATTTGCGAATAACTAAAAGATTACACACTTTTCCCGTTATGCCCCTAATTATATAAAAGATTACTAAATTTGCAACAAAAGGAAAAAAAATCATCGAAATCGGATAATTTTTAGAAAAGTTACAGCTTATTGAAATTTGTAAACATGTTGGTTCAAAACATTAATGAAGATTTAAATTAATATTTGTCTCCTTTGTCGATTATATTTATCGATAAAGTAATAATTGATTTATTTATCTTTTGATACGTTGTATTATTTTATTTTCTTATTAATTTGGCATTTTAAACTGGCCTACTAGTAAGTAATTATTTGTTTATTTGATATCTTTACTTTTCCTAGCTATGTTCTTTTGAGTATTCAATTATAATTGCAACATGTTTTTTTTTCTCTATATTAAATAAGTTGGTCTTGTTATTTAGCTTAATGAGGAATCTGTTCCTTTTTGTTTTTTTATGATCTTCAAGATTTCCCTTTGAGTTTGACTAGGGGCTTTGGATGAATTTACATTCTTAGCACAGAAACGTTAAAGTTTCATTTAGAAACGCTACTACTTAAGAAGGACTAGTCAAACTGAGCAACTGATAAGAGAGAATTGGAGATAGAGCGCTTTGACGGGGCGTTCGAAGCCGGGATTAAACAAGTTGGGGAAGGGAGAGGGGGGGGGGGTAAAGTCACTGCTGCTTCAGCCCGTATTTACTCTCCATTAAATTCAGTATTTTAAAAAACGAGGTTTAAAGGATTTTACTAAGAGCATAAAAATATATACATTCAGCGATGTATAGATAAGTCTTTAAAATAAATATAACGATCTCATCGATCATTCGCGGATAAAAAAAAAAAGTATGCGTAAACATAACATATACAAATAAGGGTTATATTTTACCTCGTTCATTAATTTAAATCAATGATTTCTTACCTTAAATTAAAACAATTATGACTGTAATCTAAAAACTAACACCGTTATAAATGATTGCACGATGGTTTATTATTTCTCGATAAATGATAAATATGTTCGGCGTTTCACGCGACATTCCTAACCACTTTTGAAAGAAAAAAAAACTGTACCACTGTAACCCATGAAGAGACTATAGTCTTGGCTCCAGTACAATATGAGAAAGTAATGTTATTGGCCAACGGTAGTGCAGCGAGGTGATCGAGCCGAAATCAAGCTCAATCGCTAGGTTTCCCCCTTAATTACTTATTTAATTAAGGTACTGCTATGTATTGAACATAGCCAATAAGGTTTTAAAATTATTATTTGTCAAAAACAATTTTGAACGAAACCGACTTCTGACATCAAAAACAGCGTCGAGGGGCAGATCAGGTACACCTACCTGGAACCTGCAAGGACCGAACCTATACCTGGCTCGAGGGAAGGCTCAGAGTAAAAACTAGTAACGGGCTAAGTAACTGGTTACACAAGGAGTAACCCTAGTTACTCCACAGAGTAATAGGGTGACGTTAAGAACCAATGAGAACCATTCTTGTCCCACCATGAAAAGTTTGTATAAATTCTACCAAGAAGCAATGAAAGAGGTCTTATGTGGAGATTCGGCTTAGAGGAGAGGTCTGATGTGGAGATCCGGTCTTGAGGATGGGCTTTACGTTTTCTTCTGGCTTGGGGACCGAAGCCTTGACCCTACATAGACCACGATGATCCTGGCATAGCTTTGAACCATGACGAGATGACCTCAGATCAGCAAATGCAGTAATGGAATCTACCAACTACACCGCGTCATATGCAATAGATAAGTTTTGTTCCCAACCCTAAAGTTAGAATATTTCATGGCAGTATAAATTTCAAAACAGTCCATCTGAAATCATGCCTTCACAGTTACTTGTTGAATGCATTTATTCTTGTAACTATAATTTGTAATTCTTGTAAATATAATTTGTATATATTCTTTATTGAAAGTTGAAATAAATTAAGTTTGTTAGTAAAAGTTATTTCAATCATGCCACCTATTTATATCATTATAACCGCAGGTAATGTTTGGTAATTATAAAGCGTGATAAACACAAACCAGCCTTTGAGAAAAGAAATCCAATCAATTAATTCTGGACCAGTCAATATATTATAGATCCAAATTTATTATAGTCATTTTTATTAATTAATTTATATTAAATATTTCTGGATAATTATTCTTAATAATTATTCAGTGGCATCCCGAAATAAATTACAACACTCCAAAACGTAACAACTTTAATGTCACCCCTTTTTTGGGGATAAGACATTGCAGTACCCACTTTATAGAGGCTGGGTGTGCCCAGGGAGGGTCTCCCGGGCCCAGGGTCGATCCAGGGCTGATAAAAAATTACTAGTCATCAGCCGGATTCGAACCTGGTACCTTCACCTATGGAAGGCAGTGCCCACCAACTGAGCTACCCCGCTCCCTTAATAAGTGACATAGGGAAAATTATATTAAAAAATTGCTTCATAATTTTTTTTGTTTTAAAACAATTTATAAAACCAAATTTCTCTTCAAATAACAATCACAACTGCTCCTAAAGATATAGCGTTACCGAGTTATAAAACAAAAGCCGATGGGACATAATACATTAGAACATACACAAAAAATTTAATAAACTGTTGCCGAAGAGAAATTAACTTATTTAATTCACTTTAGTTAAAAGCTTCCTCAAATGGTGACGTGCACGTGTGGGCATCCTTTCACCAGGTTGAGTCACGTCAACAATAGAGCCGTTTTTTCTGATGTTTGGCAGGTTGTCCTTAAACCGCGTCAATATGTATCTTTAAAATATTAAATTTTGTACTTTTTGGTTTTGTCTTTTAATATGTGATCTGTAGCAGATCGTAACACCGAAGAATATTTAGACTGCACCATAATCCTCCAAAACGTCTACCACAGAAAAATCATTTTAGCGCAAGCAATGGATGGTTTCTCCGCGTTATATTCAAACCTAGTAAACATGTATCATCATATTTATTAAATTAATTTTTAATTCATTGGTGTATTTAAATAATTATTTACTATATAATTAATTCTATACTATTAGGTCACATTAACAATACCATCAAAAATAAATAAATAAGAAACAATGAGTTATATATTAGCAAAATCTGTCTGTAAAATAGAACTTTAAATCCCTTCGAAAGAATTAGGATTTTTGGGTTCCAATAATACACTACCGCTATCCTTTGAACCAGTGATCGATTTTGTAGATTAATCCTAACATGTGGTCTAGACTTCAAGCAATGGAGGTTATTTATGTTACCTTAAAAGTTTTGACGGGGCACCAAATTTTGTAAGCGCTTGGTGGCCCTCAAAGCCTTAATCCGGCTTCCCTTTATTCTAGGAAAACTATTATTCAGGATAAACCAAGCAGGTGGGTGGATAAAAAAATGAATGAGAGGGAAATCTTCGTCATAATACCCAACTGATGAACCAAGTAATTTATTCAAATCAAATCTTATCCAGAGAATTTAAAAAAAAAGTGAAATGTTCGGCTTTATTTAATTGTATTTTCAATTCTATTTTCCATTCATTTTTATTACAATATAAATTTAAATAATTCCGTAAAATATAATGACGGTCAAATCAATATCGGAAAAATAATCAAGAATTGGAAATGTTTTTTAATATTTCTTTAAAAATACTTCACTGGGTAATAAATATTTATTTGAAATTTATGGTATATTTGAACATCTCCATTATATTGATGTACAATAAACAAAATCGATGGATCAACACTTGCAGATGATACCGCCAGATATCCAGTCCTCCCACACAGGTCCCGAAATAGCATTCATCAATCTACAAAGACATCTGTTCATGATAGAGCAGTGGTGCAACAATTGGCGCGTCGGAGTTAATGAATCAAAACGTAAACATGTAACCTTCCCCCTCCGACATAGATCCTGTCCCCCAAACCTATTTAACTCTATTCCTGTCTCAGACACTGTCCGGAATCTCGGTTTCCTTTTAGACAAAAGACTGCCTTGGAACCCACGCATCAGACCTAAAAGACAAAAGTTTAACCAACAGTTTGCCTAGTTATACGTATTACTACACAGAACTTCTCATCTTTCAAACGAAAACAAACTATTAATCTACAAGACTGTACTGAAACATATCTGTACCCATGTACTTGAACTGTGGGAGACGGCTCAATTTTCGAATATCAAACGCATTCAATCCTTCCAATCCAGAACAATTTTTAACGCTCCATATTATGTCACAAAAAAGACCCTACACCTTAACATCCCGTATGTCCTTGACATCATTCCATCCCCATTTACAAAATTTCCCCAGAACCTTAATCCTCTTGCTCAATACATATCAAGCTCCATCACTACAATCTGCCAGGAGGCTGAAGCGGCAGTGGTCTCGAGACCTTTTGTAAATATTTTTATGGAGTCCCTGGCAATGGCCAGCTTCTACACTCAATACCAGGATGTTTGTAGCTCAAGTGACCTCTCTTAGTATCCACTGGTATCCTGGCCAAAGACGCGGCTGGAAGAGAAGCGCTGGAACCTCCTAGGACCTAGCTTTGCCTTCCACACGTGAAAAACAGAGCCTGACTCGGAGTCTCTTGGGCAAATTTAAATGTTGTATATAGGTGTGAATGAGTTAAAAAAAATAATAATTTATTTTCGTAAACATTATCTATTTATATATAACATTGATTTGTGAAGTCATATATATATATTTATTTTTATTTTATCAGTATCTTTACTACTAGTTACTATTATTTTATATTTGTTTTGCTCATTTTTATTTACTTTGTTCCATTTTTTTTATTATTATTTATTAATAAAAAAAATAAATAAAACGATTCAACTGAGCAATTTTTTTGCGATACGTCATCAAGAGTTCCATGCATCGTTTATCTGTGAGTAATAGATTATAGTTTTCAATTTTTTGTTTGGACCTATCTTGACCATCTTAAGCTTGGAAATTGAATTTAAGGGGCCTGAATGTTCCATAAGTTCTCATCTCTCGATCTAACTGTCTTGCATTTAAAATCTGTCGAAGACGGAGCGCCCCAATCTGATTCACTTATCTTATACCCTGGCCGCCAACTGTTCTGGCTGGACAGAAAAATTATTGCTTCAATCATAGGGTCTACGATCGAGAAAGTTGTACAGATTGATTCACAGGTGTTGGGTAAATAATTCACCGTTTGTAAAGTATTGACTTGTTTTAATATTAAATCAAAGTTGAATTCATGACTTTGAAATAAATAATTGATTCTTGTAGTTGGGATGTGGAATTTTCTTCATTCAATTACAAGCTGAATGTTCTATTTGTTGCCAAGTTCCTGTAGCGCACGAGGAAGACCAGGGTAACTTATAGCCAAATGCTCTCTGTAGCTTCCCGATTTAATTGGAATGAAAATGTTTGAATAGATAATATTAATCCATAGTATATTTCAGTTTATTTTATGGATTTAACAATCAATATTCTTGAAGCCAACCACTAGAACTTTTTTTTTTATATCACTTAGATTGTCACCGATTGACCAGCTACGTTTTCAGACCTGTTGAGTCGCCGTTTCTGTAATGGAAAAATAACTGGATGGCAGCTCATTAAAATGGATAAGGCAAACCGCTCTTTGTGATGGTTTCCCTGAATGTTCGATTCGGCGAATCAGGCCGTTTTTTTTTTCGACCAGTGTTAAATGCCGTGCTGTCACATCCTATTAGAAATAATTTTCCAAATGAAATACCACGACTTGTCATCAAGCGATTATTAGATGTGGCGATATTTTCAGAATTTCCAGAAATAGAATAATGTGGTCAATGTGGACTGAACCACCATGTCGAATTTGGGAGATCATACTCCTTTTTTTTTCAATCAAGCATACTTACATACATAACTTGAAATGAAGGACTTTCCGCAATACTATAATAATTTCACGTTTTTTGAGATAATTATTTAATGTGTAGAAAATTGAATGCTTTCGAGTTATGGTCAAAGCAAAATGTTAAATATTGAATACAATATTTGTTTTTCACTGAAAAATCATGCTGATAAGTACAGAAAAAACTAAATAAGTAAATATATATATATATATATATATATATATATATATATATATATATATATATATATATATATATATATATCTGCGTTAGGTGTATAGATCTTCTTGCTTCTTTGCCGCATTACCCAGAGTTCTATTCTATTTATTCAGAGTTCTATTAAATTCTATATCTGTCTGAGATTATTGCTTTCCAGTTAACTGCATTTAGATATGTAGTTGATTCGGTCTGCACGTCTGGTATTTTGCTTTGTACATGGCCTTTTTCCTACTATTGGTCCATTCATTGTTGTGTATAGGCTTCCTGGCAGGATACTACAAGCTACATGTCCCGCCCATCTAATAAGTAATAATATCATAAAATAATTGTGAATGCTTCCACTAGTTAAGAAATCTATTGTGAATAAATAAATGACAGGCACTTATACTTGTCGAGGTATATATGCTGAGGCAGTACGCAAGTCACCAGAAGGTCTCGACACTGCGTGTTCAGTGTAGAGTGTTAAGATGACTGAATAGATGAAGGAAGACGAATAAATGGATGACCTTAAGTGTCAGGCGGATCTACATCCGAACCACTCTTGGTCTGCGGTGTAAGAGATCAGCCTTAACACTCCGCAAGGATGGTTACCACAAACGAAGGGATCAATCTCCGGACTTGTTGGAGGATGAAATACTAATGGAGGGATCAATCTCCTGACTTGTTGGGAGATGAAATACTAATGGAGGGATCAATCTCCGGACTTGTTGGGGGATGAAATACTAACGGAGGGATCAATCTCCGGACTTGTTGGGGGATGAAATACTAACGGAGGGATCAATCTCCGGACTTGTTGGGGGATGAAATACTAACGGAGGGATCAATCTCCGGACTTGTTGGAGGATTAAATACTAACGGAGGGACCAATCTCCTGACTTAGTATATATGTCTGCAAGCGGACAGATTAGCATCCAGACTTGCATGGAGTATTAGAAGATGAAAAAAGTTAATGGACGTAACATAAAAGAGCAGATTAAGGTGAACCAAAAAGCGTATATGAAGCATATACTAATCATCTGAGTGCTAGTCTGCACCCTGAAGGGGTAGAGACCCGAAGATCTCACATTTTGAGATTTTACTGCGGTATTCATCCCGCCAAGACTAAACCGGCTATCAAGAACCGTTACAATAACAGTTATTTTTGAGCTTTGATCAGTATATGTTATCGCCATTAAACTTTATTAATAAAAAGTATTTGCAGTGTGTATACATATTCCCATTTACAATTTGATTATTTTATAATACAACAATAAAAAAAAAATATACAATTTTTAGTTTGTTGCACGGACGAACTTGTATGGCGCTGCCTGGTAGCGGGTAGGCGAACTAGTTGTACCCTGTAGTAAGAGCGGGCATTAGTTGTCGCTACATACTATTAAAGTGCGCTTCGTTACTAGACTGCAAACAGGACTAAAATGAATTTAACTCTATTTACCTTCAAAATCCACGAGCTAATCTGATTTTTGTTTTAAAGAAATGCATTGGGCGGCTACCGAAATAGTCTGAATCATCATAAATGGAATAAACATACAGTTCATTTTTGGAGTTATGTTCAGTATATGAAGCAATTTGCGAAGGTTCGGATGGACAAGAAATCGATCAAATCCTGCCTTATTTATTTGCTGATTACTGTTATGATGTTCTTAATGAATTCAAGAGAGAGAGAGAGAGAACTACAATAATATTGCATGGCTGCTTAACTGTGTTGCTAAATCACACAGTATACTTATCAGTCCAAGAGATATTATTTGAAACCAAAATATAAGATCACTATCTGGTGACACTACTGAAATTTAGTTGTTTAGGTGGAAGATTTAAAAGTTATATTAAAAGTAATAAATGCAAAACTTTGAATGTCGATAACTCAGCCGGATGATAGTGGAACCTAACCAAATTAGATGGGTTTTGTTTCATGATCATCATAATCATTTTATCCCCTTTACCGCTTGCACAGTGTGGACTTACGATTTGTTGAGTTTGGACCAGATGTCTCGTTCTTGGATCAACTCTCTTCTCCTACTCCAGTCCACATCCCGCCTCCTTAACACTTTCTTCCAGGAAATGCGTTGTCTCCCTTTTGGCCATCTTTCCTCAACGAGAGTCTAATACGTCTTCTACGTATACGTAGTTCTTTAATGGTCCATCCAAAGAATGTGCCCGAACGACCTTAGTTTGTGCTCCTCTAGGATGCTTTCAGCCGGTTTAACTGCGAGGTTAGTCCGTACGGTGATGTTTCGTATTCTGTCTCGTCGTTTCCTTCTTTCCACCTTACGAAGATAACGCATCTCCATGGATTGGATCCAACTCTTGTGTTTCGAGGTGAGCATCGAGATTCGGAAGAGTAGAAAAGAATAGGTAGGAACCTCGATTTATGGACCACCGCATTTTAGTTTTTCTCGTCACTTCCCTTTTACCCAGGAAATCCCTTCGAAGCAAACTAAATACTCTTCCAGCTGCACCGATTCTCTGTGAAACTTCTTCATCAATGTAGCCACTAAATATTTGAAATTATCGACCAGCTCGTTCTGTCTTTCTCTGTTCCTCTTATCACCCTCCTTATTCTCTGGGGTTTCTTGTCTATCCTCATACATTTGGTCTTTTCCGGGTTTATTTTCATTATTTTCATGGGCATTTCCTCGTGAAGAACATTAATGTTGTGTTGGAGGTATTCATGCAAAACAAAATGCCGTAAGTCACATCCAGTAACCTGTCCCTCCTTAAACGATATTGTGATTTTAAAATCGTAAATTTACTCGTTTATTATAGCTTTCTTTAGAAGTGGTTTTCGCAAAAAAACTTTTCTTCTCACGATTAAATTTTCTATGAGATTAAAAAAAAATATACGAAATTTACATCAGTTTGGAAAATACTTAAAAAATGTGTTTTACTTTTTTTGCCCTATTGAGTATTTGAATCCTCTTTACAAACTCTAATGTCAAACTTCATATGAAGGAAATATAAACATTTACGATTTTTTTCCCTCACAGTTACATAAATATTTTCCAAACGAATTATTTTAAAAGCTTATTTAAAAAAAGGCTATGCCATATTAGTTTTCAATGTTTTTTTTGTTATTTTTTATTGAAAAGAAGTTGGTTGGGATTTTCAACCAAAATAAAAATTAAAAATAAATAAATTATATTTATTTATATTTCCTTTGTGTTTACGTTTCATCCTAAGTTCCAGGCCTTCATCTGGGGATTCGCTGGAAATATTCCAGATGATTGACCATCTGTTATATTTTATTTATGAAATAGTTGTTCTTATGTCGAAAGTTGTCAATATTTGTCCCAATTTCGAATTATTTCTGTTGTACACATTTTATAAAAGGTCAGAGCATTGATCACATGGTGGCTATCGTTGACAGCTGATATAGCCGAAGTGTCATCTCTTCTTTTGGCGAAAAATCCCCCGTTACCTTCCCTCCACTAAAGTCACTTTTATGTTTTTGCCAATAATCACAAATAAACATTGTGTAATTCGTTTTAGATTCGGAGTTTTCAAATTTCTTACAGGTTCGATTATTTTTTTTTTAATTAATATGGTATAAACTATTTGATTTTTATTTTTATTAAATATATATTTAAACTCCACGAAAGGATTTCACTTACAGTATAATAATTTATTGGTACTCAGCGATTCGTTAGCATAATATTTTAAACTGCAGAAATTCATGTTTAGTAACAAAAATCCATTTATGAAAAAACAAAAATGGTCTAAAACAAACCTCATGAAAAGTATAAATTTTTAATCAATGAATTGATAATTATAGTAATTTCATGATAACATTATTAATTAATAATTTGATTTTGAAACAATTTTATCGAGTTACGTAACATTCTGCTACAAAAGCAACAATATTTATAATGATGAAAGAGTTCATTCACACCCTATTTTCAGTAAATATAAATGAATATAAAAAAATATAAATAATAATATTGAATCATTTACAATCTGCTAAGAGAACTCCAAATCCAGCCATGTCTCTCCACCTGGAAAGAGAAAATCTGGACTCCAGGAGACCCTTTTCTTACTCCCTGATATCATCTTCCTACTCCCTTCCGTCACTGATACCATTGGCCAGAGGAGATTGTGCATGAGTCCTATAGCAACAATAATATGTTTTCAGTGTAGGAACAAGTGATTGCTAGAACTCGAATATCTACCTATTTATAAAAGGTCGCGGGGCCACTGTCGTTTCAAACTTCAAGAAGGATGGAAAATAAATTTAATATACATATATAAAATTGATTTATTTCTCAACCTCATCTTTATCCAGAATCAGGAAGTCGACAGGATCCTGATTAGAAGATCTAACGAAGGTTCTTAAATAAGTAAATGAAGAACATAATACACAATACACAATACCTTGAATATACAATCATGTCATTCGACGGATTGTCAGTAATTCATTAATAGGTTAAGTTTTAAAAGGATTTTGAATTTTTCAATATGTAAACATATTCTTGAAAAGTAAATGCATAAATTAATTAAATCTATTAGACTTTAGAAGAAAAACAAAACGATAAATCTAAATTCTAAGTTAAATTAAGAAATGAAAAGTAAATGTATAGAATAACTAATGTCATCGATTATTAGGTAACGTAGTGCCGAAATAATAAGGTTGATATTAATAATAATAAACAAACTGAAAATCGTGTTTACAATCCAAAGTATAAAGGCACGAATCTCCAACATACGTTGCGCCAATTCAGGTATCATCATGGCAAACAAAAAAAAATCAGAACAGATGTATTAAAAAGAAAGAAAGAGAAAAAAAACAAAAGCATTTGCTATTGACATCTCACCAAGCCATCCAAACACATACTGAAGGAAACAGCAGAGGGAGGTTACATACAGGAATATATATATATATATATATATATATATATATATATATATATATATATACATATGAACAGAAACATAGAGGAGATTATTTATTGAAGAGGTGGAAAATATTCACCACGTAGCAGTATGTAGATGAAATCACCCAGGGGCCAACGTCAGTTGAGCTACGGCCCGGGGCGAAATAATAATGTGAGGCTCACACTGTAAGCCCA
Organism: Nezara viridula; assembly: GCA_928085145.1. NCBI lineage: Eukaryota > Metazoa > Arthropoda > Insecta > Hemiptera > Pentatomidae > Nezara > Nezara viridula. The sequence goes on from OV725078.1 coordinate 53,890,740, forward strand.
GTTCAGCTCAGTATCATGTGATTTTTTTTTTCATCAATAATATATTTTTTAATATATTTATTGAATAATATAACATTCTGTCACTTGGGCATTGGTTATAGGGAGATGAGATGCCATTCACACAATATATACAAAAATATATAAAATAAACGGAATAAAAATAGGTAAATAATAACCAAAAAATATATATACAATAAATAAAATAAAATAACTTAAAGATAAGTAAATTAAAGAAACCAAAAAAAAAAAAAAAAACACATATTGAACATGCCTATGTACACTAAATAAATAATATTAATGTAAGAATCAGTATGTCATGAAAACGAAACTTCTTTACATTATGGTAATAATAATAGTAACAAAAGCCTATTTTTTGCATATAATAAAATACAAATATTTTTTCTACAAATTTACCAAACAATTTTTTTAATAATCAGTGAATCCAAAAGTCTTCTTGAGGGGAGAAGAGAATCTCTAAACACTGAAAATACTTAATGATTTTAATGTAATTATTGCTTGATGAAAAAAATGGCTAGCAAAAGTCGTATCAGTTACTATGAGTTTTAAGATTGGGTCAGTATACATTGTTAACATAAATTTTTATTATTATAAAATTATTAACGATGTATATACATATTTAAATACATTAAACGCCTGAACTGGTATGGACATTTGAAAATAATGCCAGAAGGAAGACTACCTAAAGAAGTCCACTTATGGAAAACTAGGGAAAGAAAAAGATGAGGAAGACCTGCGATAATGAAGTGGAGGTATCCATGATGGGTCATGGTCTACGGGAAGAATGGACCTTAGATAGGATATTATGGAAAGAAGCCATCCAAGGTTTAGGTTAAGGAAACCCACTATTAGTGGAAACTAGTAGCAAAAAAAAATATATATACATATTTAAAAATTTGTGCTTCGGTCTGTATATAACAATAATACGAAATAAATAATAACACTTGTAGGTAAAATTCGTGAACACGCAAATGGGGCTGGGGTGCGATCTACGTAGTAGCCACTACAAAAACATTAATCTTGGTGTAATTCTTTTTTTTTTTACAATATACGCATTGTTATTATTAATGACATTAGATGTCTAAGTTCTATTATTTCAAAGTTTTTATTTTTAGCGTTTAGGAGAAGATAATTTCAAATTTTCTAATAATGAATAACACAAAGCATGCTTCAATGGCGTAAGGAAATGATCATCATGAAGGGACTCATGAACCTTGTTGAAACATGATAAGAGGAGAAACTTACGCCCTCTCTGATAAGGGAAGTGGAGCCAATTGGCGAACATGCAAATGAAGATAAGGCCAAGTATAGAACTGTACGTAGACGACGATAAATGATCGATGAGATTACCATATATTGCAGAAAATTTCCATAAATAAACGTTCAAATATGTAAATAGAAATAGAAATAGAAAATAACTTTATTCTGGGACAAAGTCCCTTTAGAATAACAAAATAGAACATAATTAAAATACTACATCTGGCCAAAATAAAACAGTAATAAAAAAGAGAAAGTAAAGAAAATATTAATCAAACAAGCTATATACAAAAAAAAAAATTATATACAAAACACTTAAAACTATGATAAAACACTTAAGACTATGTACAGTAGGAAAAATTATAATTATACTCTTTTGAAAAATAAAATAATAAAAAGTACATTGAGTTCTTCTTTAAAATGAGGTGTGTTTCTGCTAACAAAGTAAAGACAAACCTGACAATATAAAATATCAGTGAATTTAAATAATGATTAATATGTAGACTCATCTTTGTCAAATGATACATATAGGTACAGATTTAATTATATACGAATAAAAAACAAACAATAGATTTGGTCAGTGGCATTAAGAGCAGGAAGATATTGTAATATCCCTAGTGAAGATCACAGTATAGAATAAAGTACTATCGTATGATGATGACTAGAATTTTCGATAGGTAGAGAATTCCAGAAATTGACAGCGCGAGCTATAAATGAATTTTGAAATGAGGCAGATCTGTGAGAAGGGATGTAGAGGTCAGAAGGTCGAGATCTTGTTGAAAGGGAATGGACAGAGGAGTAGAAGGAAATTGGCTGGTCATTAAGGTGTAATATGGGAAAGTCAGTATGGGATCTAATAAGGGGCTTGGAAGCAATGGCTTTTCACTATTATCCTTTTCCCTCCACTATTATCCTTTTCTCTCCACTATTATCCTTTTCCCAAAACCAGGAAAACCTCTCAATAGCTCAACATCCTATAGACCAATCAGCCTACTCCCAATCCTTTCAAAAATTTTTGAAAAGATCCTTTTGAAACGAATCCTACCCATTATAGAATCCCAAAATATCCCTTCCCATCAGTTCGGTTTTCGCTCTCAACATTCTACTGTTCAGCAAGGACTCCGAGTTGTTGATCATATTTCCTCAGCCCTAGAAAACAAGGAATACTGTTCGGGTGCCTTTCTGGACATTGCACAGGCATTTGACCGGGTATGGCACTCCGGACTGCTCTCCAAGCTTAAAATCCATTTACCTCAGTCCTTGTACCTAGTCCTCCGATCCTACCTCTCTGACCGCTCCTTTCGAGTTCGCTGTGGAACAGAATTTTCCAATATCTACTCCGTTAAAGCCGGTGTTCCCCAAGGCAGCGTCTTGGGTCCCGTGCTTTACATCCTCTTCACTGCTGACATCCCTGTTCATCCCGATACTTTTCTTGCAACATTCGCTGACGACACCGCAATCTTATCATCCAACTCTGATCCCGAAATAGCATCCTTAAATCTCCAAAGTCACCTCACCTTGATTGAGCACTGGTGTAATAACTGGCGCATTAAAGTTAATGAATCTAAATGCCAACATATTACCTTTACACTCCGACGCAATTCCTGTCCACCAGTACTCTTTAATTCCACCCAGCTTCCTTATTCAGACACAGTCCGGTATCTTGGCTTTCATTTAGACCGAAGACTAACTTGGAACCCGCATACTAGACTCAAAAGACAAGAACTCAACCGACGATACGGCCAACTATACCGACTACTAAGCAGAAAATCTAAACTTTCCATTGAAAACAAGCTACTGATCTACAAGACAATACTGAAACCTATTTGGACTTACGGACTAGAACTGTGGGGATCAGCAAAATTTTCTAACATCAAGCGCATCCAATCCTTCCAGTCTAAAGTCCTTCGAACAATAGTCGATGCTCCTTTCTATGTATCCAACAAAACCCTACATCATGACCTTAACATCTCATTTGTCCTAGACCTTATCCCAGAAAAATTCTCCAAATTTCACCAGAACCTTACTTACCACCCAAATCCTCTTGCACAATCCCTATCAAGCATCTCCCATCCCTATAATCCTCCAAGAAGGTTGAAACGGCAGTGGCCTCGCGGCCTTTTGTAGATTATATAAATTGGAGTTCTGGCAATGGCCTGATTCTTCACTCAAGACATGTGTGTATGTGGCTAAAGTGCTCTCGACCAATCTCCGCTGGCTTTAGTACCAGTGACGCGGTTGGGAGAGTAGCGCAGGGTTCTCCTGGAGTTCCCTCGCCTGATTGTATATAGGTATGCATGTGTTTTTTTTTTTTTTTTTTTTTTGTTTTTTTCCTTAGTTTTAATTTTCTTATTTTTTAGGTTATTTTATTTTATTGTCTATTGTATATACTTTTGATTATTATTTTGTTCTATTTATTTTATTTTTTTGTACATATGGTGTGAATGTCATCCTACCTCACTATAACCAGTGTCCAACAGACAGATTGTTATAATACTCAATAAAGAAAAATAAGACATGGAAGCAATGGCAATGGCCTGAGTTTTGGCAGCATTTAACTTTAATCCATTTACATTTGCCCAGGCATTGATTCGATCAAGGTCTTATGTCGGTAATATGTCGGATTAAAACATAGATAAACAAAGAAAAAATCTACAAAATAGTGACTAATAATCGGTTGCTATGTTTTGAGGTGTTAGATTTTTATTCGGGATGCCACTGGATAAATATTGATGATAATTACCCAGAAATGTTTAATAAAAATTAATAATACAAAATTAGTAAAATAAATATGGATTAATAATATATTTGGTCCATGATTAATTAGAGACTAAAAACAGATGTTATGTAATAAACGGAATAATTCGAATACACTGATTTATATATGATATATGCAGTTTTAGAACAAAATAATTCGTCAACGTTTTACCAATTCAGGACAAAAAAAATCAAAACAGGACAAAAAAAATCAGGGTAAAATAAAAAAAAATAGTATAAGCATGGGTTGATCTCTAAAATTAATACTCGAACAATTTCAACAACTATTCACCTCAGTCAAAATTTGTCACGATTTGTCACGATATTTATTTCATTGTACAACGTTATTTTGGGATGTGAGAAAGAATTGGTAGAGATGATATTTGAATGAGGACAGGGAAGAGGCATGGCGGATATCCGATGGCAAGGAATTCCAGAAGGCAGTGGATCGTTCAATAAACGAATATTCAAATGTCTTAGTTCTATAAGAAGGGATATTAAGGTCGGAAACACGGGATTTGTTTTCTGGACCACGGATTTGAACTGTAGGAGACTGTAGATGTAGGAAGGGTGTAGATCCTGTAGATGAAGGAAAGATCCAAGGAAATATCTTTATTTATATAAAGATAATATGATATACAAGATAAGTAAAATAACAGTAAATATAGATATAAATTAAGAGGTTTATTTTCACTCTCCGTTAAAGCAATGCCAATTTGATTCGAGCTTTATGGAGAAGTTTGTTGCACGTGCTGCTTATTTGAATAATGTCTTGCCATAAGACACAGTTCATATTCTTAAACGTACTCTAAAGAAAACAGATGGTAAATATTTCAAAACATTTTAACCACGCAATGAAGGTTATGATAGGCGCGTTAATAACTTAAATCGTTATATTTCAATTCTAATATTTTAAACTTATTTATTGAAAAATATTACAACCTGTCTCCAAGAACATTTATAATAGTGTTCAGAGACCACATTCACACTCTATGTACAATAAATAAAATAAAATATACACTATTTAATACTAATAATTAATTATAGTAAAATATTAAAGAGGCTAATAAAAGATACCACATTTGTAGGCTTAGTCGATACATTCCCAAAACAAAACCTTGCGTTTCTAAAATTCCTGTAAACAACTCACAAGTTTATGTTATGTTTGCTTTCTGTTTTCCATAAGTGAAGTTTTCTACGCTGGATATGACTGGTATGGAAATATGGCGTTTAAAGGGTTTGGTTATAATCAGAGGCGCTTAATCAATTGTGACAATGCTTTTGATATTTAGCATAATTAACAATTGAGTCTTCCAAACAATCACTAACAGCTTAGCAATCGATAAGCCGATAACGAAAAGTTACTGCCTCCTGTGTCGGGACCAACTTTATGGCTCCTGTTCGTTATAACTGTTTCATGAAGCACTTACCCTTTGGGATACTTTGGGACGAGAAGCCAAATCTAATTAATGTTGAAACTCTGAGAGGGTGAGTTTTAAAAGCAGTCAATAACTCTAATTGGCCATACAGAGTTTTATATCAGGCAAACTCTAAATATATTTTAAATAAATAAATTGGAGGTGTACATACGCACTCAGACTAACAAATACAAAGGTTCATTAGGATTCCTAAAAGGAAATTAGTGAATGGTTTGGATAACACTCTATTGATAACCTCCTCTGTAGTGGATTTCCCGGTATGGACAGAATCTTTGAAGTACAGGTGGATTCGGATTCTATTTTTCTGAGAAATGAAGATATTTATTTGCGACAACGCATGTTTCTTTCTTGAATATCATCCTTCATCACAGAAGCCTCTTTTTCGTTTTCCTGCTTGTCATCAAAACATCTTAGTGAAGTATGAGTAACTATGCAATTTGAGACTTTTCAATGGAATAAAAATACTTATTCATCCCTCTTTTCTCAATATGCCGGTGTTCCTCAAGGTAGTATACTTCGTCCTATCCTTTTCACAGTTTATACAGCTGATATCCCAATCCATCCTAACAATGTCATCACTACGTATGCTGATGACACATGTATCCTGTCAGTTAATTATGATCCATCAATTGTATCCTAAACTCTTCAATCACACATCACAAACCTTGAAGAATTGTGTCAAAACTAGAGGATTGAAGTAAATTCCAATAAATCCCATCAAATCACCTTTACTCTTCACCGTAAACCAATGAGGTACTGTCCTACAGCATCCTATAATAACACTCCACTTATTCCTGTATAAAGAATCCGATACCTAGGACTCAACCTGGACAAACGTCTCTGTTGGAATCCTCATACAAGACTGAAACAACAACAAACTGCTCGACATTTCCGTTTACTCCAACACTTACTGGACAAACACTCTAAACTTTCAATTAATTACAAACGATTCGTATACATGACTATAATAAGACCTATTTGGACTTATGGGGTTGAGCTATGGGGCTCCACTAAACCATCAAATTCCTCTCGTATCCAATCCTTACAATCCGAAATCCTTCGCAAAATCCTCAATGCTACTTACTCTGTCACTAATAAAATCATCCATAATGACCTCAATGTTTCTTATGTTTCCGAATCGGCCCAACCAGATACCCATCCTTCCATAATAAACTTCATAACCATCCGAATCCTCTTGTTTCTAACCTTGCTTCCTCTTCGATTCCTGATAATAATCCGAGGCGTCTGAAAAGAAGATGGCCTCGAGATCTCCAAATGTAGACAAATTATTAGAGTACTACAAACGGGTAGTTTCTCAACAAGCGTTTTCATCTGATTATATTCCTCTGTACACATTTACTTGATACATCAGAATTTATACCAATACAATTGTAAATATCATAATAAAAATTTTTAAAAAATTAAATGGAATAAAGAAGAAACTAAAGCAGGAAAGGATGGACTGATTCTGATCAATGACCATATGATTCTAGATATATTGTTTTTTCAGGGTGATTCCCGGATGAACAAGAAAAGCAAATGTTGTTAAACTGATTGGATGAGCGACTTCCTCGTTTTAGAGACGGCTCAAAACTGAAAATGTTTTTCAATATAGATTAGAATCCGTGCATTCATAAAATATTTGTACAATGTGCAAGGTGCCCCCTCTCCATAAAAAGGATAACCTTTGAGGGTCGAATACATGTTATCTAATATAACGCTCGATGAAAATGTTGTCATGGATATGAGCCAGCATATAAAATATTAACCTGTATACAGAAATTATCAAGTTATAAATTTTAGCAATATTGGTCTTTAAAAAAAAAAAAAAAAAAGAAATATTCTTAAACAACCAGACATGAACCAAATTCGTTCAAAATGTTAAAACGTAAAATGAGTAGAAAAAAATTAATTTATTTACGGATCAAAATAGAAAGCCTTCCAGTAGCTCAGAAGCAATATGCAGTCAATGAAAATAAAAATTTCTTGTGATTAAAAAAAATATATTTTATTGTAAAAGCATTAAAAATCACTAGTGCCTTCTGACAACTTTCTTTTCTAATAAAAATTTTATTGAAGGTTCTAAAAGTCTTTTAGTGAAATATTTCTAATATGCCGCTTTCTAAATATGTGGAACCACATGATTTAATAATCATGTAGACTCCAAAAATTCCGAAAATGTTACATTGGTCTCATTAAACGCCAAATCTATAATGTTAGTTTGAGGCAGAATAATTTCCCCATCAATTCCCCAAAAAATATAACATATTTTTCAAATATTTTCGCCTGAAAACTATTCAAAACTTCATTAACTGACTTGTGACCATAGGGACATTTTTATTCGACGTTAAATTTTCAACAAAGCTCCCCTCACTGTTTTATATGTTTGTCAAAACTCATAGTAGTTTTCACATTAATGTAATTCGAGATAAATGTAAAATTTACATTATATGTAAATATGTACATGTAAATGCAAATGCAAAAAAGGTGTTCCAGCCCGTGACCTCTAATTCTCTCCCCTCCCCCCGCTTATTTATCATATTTTAGAGATTTTCATAATGAAACTTTATATGTCATAATTATGAACGATAAGGCTTCTGCTGGAGATCCGGAATTTCGTTGCCTTCAGTTCATCTCTAATGCGCATAATTAAGACATTTCCAATTGTGGAAAATATATTTTCTAACGGATATGAGATAAAATGATAAACAATTTTATTTTGTTCAATTTAAGTTATATATATTTTTTAATTTTTAAATTTAATAAATAATAGATTAACATTGAAAAGATCGAAACAATTCCATAAACACATCTTAAAAAAAAAACCTTCTTAACAAGAAAAAACAAATATCTAATTTTTTAATGCTACGGTCTTATTACATATTTTCGAAAACTGTTATTAAAAAAAAAGTAACAAATCTTAAAATGCTATACAATATACCACTCGATTGCATAACATGTTAAAAATAATAATTTATTTAACGCCCTTCAAAGAGACTATATGTTTTAATTTTAAGATTCGTAAAAATCATTTCTGAAACTATATATATATATCGATAGATTACTAATAAAAAAAAATAAGGTATTTGGTTGTTTTTTATTTTTGTTTAAATAAGAATCTTTGTAATTGCCTATGCTAACGTACGGCGGAGAAAGCTGGACTATGGACATCTCTCCCACATGAACGAGGACATGGAGCCTATAAAGGTATTAGAGGCTTCACCCACAGGGAAGAGACCACGAGGGCGTCCTAGAGTTTCATATCAGGAGTTGATGCAGAGGATCGGAGGTAGAAGATGCATATCCTTTAACCAAATGAAACGGTTAAGTAGAGACCAGTAAGAGTGGCTGCGCTGGCTAGAGGTACCTCGACGCTAGAAATGGCATTGTGAAGAAGACAAAGAAGAATTTAATGAATTGTAAAGCCGAAATATCAAAAAGTATATATTTCTTTCATCTTGTTAAAACGATTTTTTAATTTGACAAATATGTTTGTAGGACTATCTGTGGTTTTTGAACCTAAATTTATTATTATTTTTTTTTTTTTTTTTTTTTTTTTTTTATTGAATAATAATACAATCAGCCACTGTTGGAGGGCTATAAGTATTAAGGCTAAAAGTTCTCATTCATACAGTATATACAAGTAATACAGAAGTAACTATAAATATAAAAGTAAATAAATAATACTTATAAAAAAAAATGTAAATCAATAGAAAAAAAAATAAAATAAAATAAAAAAATAAATAAACAAAATAAAATAAAAACTTCTAAACACATTCATACCTATATACATTCGCCCAGGAATCTCCGAGCCAGCCTTTTCTCCCCACATGTGGAAAGCAAAGCAGGACTCCAGAGATCCCAGTGCCACTTTTCCAGCCGCATCACTAGTATTAAAAGCCAGTGGAGGCTGAAGGAGGGCACTAGAGCCACAGATGCTCAGGACTTGAGTGGAGAAGCTGGCCATTGCCAGGACTCCAGAAGCATATTTACAATAGATCTCGCGGCCACTGCCGTTTTAACCTTCGAGGGGGATTGTAGGGATGGTGGGAGCTGGATAGGGATTGAGCTAGAGGATTTGGATGATGGATAAGGTTCTGGTGAAAGTTTGAGAATCTGGATGGGATGATGTCGAGGACAAAAGGGATGTTAAGGTCATGGTGTAGGGTCTTATTTGTGACATAATATGGGGCATTGGCTATTGTTCTAAGTACTTTGGACTGGAAGGATTGGATGCGTTTGATATTCGAATGTTTAGCAGTTCCCCACAGTTCAAGTCCGTAGGTCCAGATAGGTTTCAGTATTGTCTTGTAGATTAAAAGTTTATTTTCAATCGAAAGATGAGATGTCCTGCTTAGTAGTCTATATAGCTGGCCATATCGTTGGTTAAGTTCTTGTCTTTTAAGTCTCGTATGTGGGTTCCAAGTTAGTCTTTTGTCTAGAAGGAAGCCAAGGTAACGGACTGTATCTGAGTAGGGAAGTGGTATTGAATTGAAAAGGATTGTGGGACAGGATCTGCGTCGCAGAGTGAAGTTAATATGTTTACATTTTGCTTCATTGATTTTAATGCGCCAGTCGTTGCACCACTGCTCAATCAAGGAGAGGTGAGATTGTAGGTTTTGAGATGCTATTTGAGGATCTGAGTGGGAGGATAGAATGGCAGTATCATCGGCAAATGTAGCTAGGAAGGTATCGGGATTTGGAGGGATATCGGCAGTGAAAAGGATGTAGAGAACTGGACCCAAAACACTGCCTTGTGGAACACCAGCCTCAACTGGATAGTAAGTGGAGAATTCGGTGCCGCAACGGACTTTGAAGGAACGATTTGAGAGATAGGATTTGAGGACTAGGTATAAGGATTGGGGTAAATGGGTTTTGAGCTTGAAAAGCAAGCCATCGTGCCACACCCGGTCGAAAGCTTGCGCTACGTCCAGAAAGGCACCAGTGCAATATTGCTTGTTTTCAAGTGCAGAGGATATATGGTCCACAACACGAAGGCCTTGTTGGACAGTGGAATGTCTTGAGCGGAATCCAAATTGATGAGAAGGGATGTTGTGGGATTCGAGTATGGGTAGGATGCGTTTGAGGAGGATTTTTTCAAAGATTTTTGAGAGGATAGGGAGTAAACTTATCGGTCTGTAGGATGATGTGTTATTAACGGGTTTGCCTGGTTTTGGAAACAGCACGATTATGGAGTGTTTCCACATCAAGGGAAAGTTGGTAGTACGAAGGATGCAATTATATAGATAGGTCAGGAATATAATTGATTTTTTGGGAATTTGTCCAAGGATTTGTGAAGCGAGGAGATCATATCCAGGGATTTTCGGGGTTTTAATTTGTTTATGAGGAATTTGAGGGGTTAACAGGTTTTGGAGGTAGAGAGAGAGGAATTGGTGAAGAGAGGAATTCTTTAACTTCAGCAGTGTGGGTGGGATGGAGTTCGGGATGGGGAGTGAATGTGTAGGATAGATGTTTAGCAAACTCTTCAGCTCTATTCGCATCTGACGAAGCCCAGGAACCATCATCACGGCGGAGGGGGTGGGAAATGGATTGGACTTTAAGGATTTTTTTAGTTACAGTCCAGAGGGAGTTATCACTAGATGTTAATGAGGAAAGGTAGGAATTGTAGGATTGGGTTCTAAAGATATCCAGTTTCTTTTTTACCTGTTTGGAATAATAGTTATACGATTTCCGGTCATCAGGATGCCTGGTTCTTTGCCAGAGGGCCCTAGAGCATCGTTTGCTATGGATAAGGTCCAATAGGTCTTGGGGTAGAGGATTTATACTGAGGTGTTTTTTGGGACGATCAGGTGAGGATGCAGTCCAAACTGCTTGCTGGATCAGCTTAGTAAAGGAGTCCACTGCATCGTCAAGGTCTTCAGGTGTTTTTAAGGAAACTCTGAGGTCTATATTATCATCCAATATTTGACGGAAAAGGTTCCAGTTAACTGGTCCCCTGATAAATGAAGGAGAGGATGATTTAGGAATGGGTGATGTGGAAGCGGTTAGGACTATAGGACTGTGGTCTGAGGAAAGATCATCAAGCCTTGAAATGGAACAGTGTAATGATCCTAGACCTTTGTGTAGGAAAAAGTCTAGAAGGTCGGGATTGCGGTTGGGATCTGTTGGCCAGTATGTGGGAGTATTAGGTGAAAGGATGTTGCTGCGATGGGAATTAAGTGCAGATAGCAGTGTTCGCCCTCGGGAATTTGTGGATCTGGCTCCCCATTGTTGGTGTTTTGCATTTAAATCTGCACCTAGGATGAAATGGTGTCCTAAGGAATTCAGGAAGGAAATTATTTGGGATTCGGAAATGGGTATTTTAGGCGGGGAATATGCCGCAACTAATGTTATTGGGTAAAGGGAAGTTTGGATTATTACAGCAGTGGATTGTAGGAAATTATGGGTTGGTAAGGGAAATAAATGATGGGAGAGAGATCGGTGGATAATTATAGCAGTGCCAGCATGTGCTGTTCCATCAGGATGATCGGTTCTATAAATATTGTAGCCAGGAACGTTGATTTGTCGTTTGTTGGTTAGTCGGGTTTCAGTTATTAGTGCTATGTCGATGTTTTTGTCATGTAATAAGATTGTCAGTTCGTTGATGTGATTTCGAATACCATTCGCATTCCATAGGAGAATGGAAAGGGATTTGGTTGAGGACATTTATGGATTTCTCGGCGGTGGAATGAGGTTGGATATAACATTGGTAAGTAATGAAATAAGAGGGGTGATAAGGGATCTAAATTCAGAGAGGAAAGAAGTTAATAGGCTTGTGAGGTCAGTGGAATTGGAAGGAGGAGGAATGTATGTCTGGGTATTGAACCTAGGTTCAGGGATGGAGGGATGTGGGTCTTGAGGTCGATTTGTGAATTCTCGAGGTTGAGGTTCTTGTGGCAGGGCCTGAGATTGAGTGTTTATAGTGTCTCCTTTGAACATCTGAGCATAGGTCACTCTTCCGTTCACTGTTCTAGAGGGTTGTCTTGGTGGCCTGGATGTCCCTTCTTCTCTAGGAGTTGCGTACATTCTTGTTTTTAATTCTTTGTATGTTTGACAACCCTTGTAGTTGGCAGGGTGCCCTTGGTGGCATAAAGCGCATACTGCAGGTGAAGTTCTAGACTTCCTACATTCTTCTGTTTTGTGTTGCTCACCACACCTCACACATCTAGGAATGTGATGACAATATCTTTTCGTATGGCCATAAGCCTGACAGTTATGGCATTGAACGATATCGCGCTTGGTGTAAGGCTTTTCCACAACAACGCTGGTGTAATAAAGGCGTGTGACCTTGTAGATGTCTTCGACCTGGGGCGTTCGGTCAAGGTCAACGAAGAATAGTGGGAGCGGTATTTTACTTTTTATTCCAGGCTGTTCTCTATCCTCCTTGAATATGTTCACTATCTGGCGAACATGGAATCCCATACCCACGAGCTCTTCTTTTATAGCATCAGTTGGCGTAGATGGGTGCAGTCTTCTGATAACGACCCTGAGCGCCCTCTCTTGACGCAGTTGATACGTGTGGTAATCCGCCTTGGTATCAGATAAATATTTTATAATTTTTCTGTAAGTTTCTGGAGTGTCGGGCATTAATTTAGTGTCATTGGTGCGGCTTTGGCATAAATATTTTCCTGAGCCCACTAGGTTATTCAATTGGTGACACATTAACTGAAAGTTTTTAATATTCCTAAGGAATATTGGTGGGGGTTTGGGTTCCCTGGGGGTGGGTGCTGCTTCCATTTCTTCGTTTTGTGTATTAGATAGCACTTGAAATGGGTTCTGAGTAAAAAACGGCGATTCTTCACCAGTCTGAGTTGTCTCATGATTGTTTTGTTGTTGTGAGGTACCAGGTTGGGGATCCACTTCTTCAACAGAGCTCCCTGGTGTGGCTGGTGGAGTATTTCTTTTCGAACGCCTTGTTCTTTTTTTAATAGGAGAACTCATTGTAGTATCGAGGCTCCTGGATCTAGTATTTTTACCCTTGCTCGACATTAGCATATGATAATATCGCATTTCATATTATAAGTGATAGTAAAAATTGTAAAATGAGAAGTGATAACAAATTTTTTTTTTTTTTTAAACACGGAAATATATACGCGTGCTTAGAGAGGACTGATCGGCACAGAACCTCCTTGGACGGAGAGCCAGAGCCCACTGGTGGGATTAGCGATGTTATGGCCGGCCGCTATCAGTAACTAACCTGAGGTCTATTTACACTGTTCACTATTGAGCTGTAAATAAGTGATTACTCACCTTATTCTTTTGTTCAGTAACAAACTTAATTGTTAATATAACAGGTAACACTGTTGTTTCACATTAAAGTTGAACACTGCCACTATTAATAAAGAATTTTGTAAGAGATGACCTGACGTATGTTTAACTTAGGCTAACGCATGCGCAGCAAAATTTATTATTAGATAAATGTAAAAAAACAAGAAATACGTTAGATTAAAACTTCATATGTATGCTAAAACAATGTTTTCGCCATGCATAGTAGGAAATAAATGAAATTGAAGTATAATGATTATGTTTTTTTTTTTGTATTTAATTACCTGAAAATTAGGTTTTGTGGGCATTCAGGGTCTCCAAAGGGAAAAACAGAAAAGATAACTAGGTATAGTCAGTAATATGAAAAATCCCACAGAATAGCAAACGTGGACTGCTTTTATTTTCATTAATGTCATCCAATCGAATTACCCAGTCATTAGGACTACGCTCTGCAACCTCATTTAAGTGGAAGCTATTGAAAGGCCCTCATATCATGCAGCTTATCTATGTTTAGCTGTGAGTGTGTGTGGGGGAGGGGGGAGGGTTGAGGATGTGTTCGATGTGTGTGTCTCTTATATATTATATACCTACTTAAACATCTTAGGAAATTGAGTTTCTTTTGATAGTTAATTAATCGGTAGGTGGGTTAAAAGTCGATATTACTTTTCTATTCCCATTCAAACCGATTCGTTGGAAATGTTGTCCTTAAGTTACTGGCCTAATATCCTTTAAATTAGCCGTTATTTTACAAGTAGCAAGGCTGGCGTACTCTCATTTGTTTAAAATAAAGGTTATAAATATTTTAAAAAATCCTTTTAAAATTTTCTAAATAACCAGGGCGACCTGGGATCAGTGCTACATAGACAGAGTTAGGATAGGCAGTTTCAGGCGGCCAGATACACAAGGCATGTAAAAAAAAATAAAACACAAATCATGTAAATTATTTACAATTAATTTTTACCTAAATATTTTTTTATTAATCCAAATTATAACTCCTAATTTATATTTTATTATTCGAAATTATTTACTCAATTTATTTGTTATTTATCAAAATTGTTTACTCTTAATTTATGTTAACCATTCATAATAATATGAAACATAAGATCTACTTTCATTATATTTGAACATTTATTCTGATACGATAATGATATTATCTATATTGGTTTACTTTACAGAATTTTCTAAAAATAACATATATGAGAGAAAAGTTTTCTATGAAGTTGATATAAAATCATACCATTCTAAATTTAAATGACATTAACCTTGAACACTAATGCCATGTATCCTTCTTCTTTTAGGAAATATCCGCCAACTTATTGAAACCAGTATTACTTACAACACACCAATGTTCAGTATTTGGTTACCCATTAGGTACCATTTTTAGAACAACGCACAGTGGTTGAAATCCGGCCGATTTCAAATCCAGCGGGACAAAAGTCCAAATATGAAGATTGAAATTATGAAATGAACTGTGTTAATGCCATTGGTTATGATGTTAAATATTAAGAAAATACATTAAAAAAATCCTATGGTAATCCTAATAAATCATTTTAGTGAACAGCTAACTAATAATTTTAACACGGTCTAAGTTTTGGCTTAATATACTCGTTCAGTTTCTTAGCTGTAAATAATATAAAGACGTTCTACTAATTTTTTTTTATTGTTCCATAATGGAATAAAACAAGAAAGGTATGAAATGTTACGTTTTGGGGTGTTTTAAATTTATTCGGGATGCCACTGGATAATTACTGATGATAATTACCCAGAAATGTTTAATAAAAATTAATAATAAAAAATTAGTAAAATAAATTTGGATTTATAATATATCGATTGGTCCAGAATTAATGAATTGAATTTCTTTTCTCAAAGGCTGGTTTGTGTTTATCATGCTTTCTAATTACAAACATCAGCTGTGATTATCATGATATAAATAGGTGGCAGAATTAAAATAACTTTTACTAAAAAACTTAATTTATTTCTATCTTAAATAAAGAATATATACAAATTATATTTACAAGAAACTTTTTTTTTTTTTTGGCTTTTTATTGAGAAATAATACATTTTGCCACACTTAAGGGCACTGAGTACTAAGGCTGAGTGAGGCACATTCATACAATACCATAAAACAAAACAAAAAAAAATAAAAAAAATATTTACATCTATATAACAAAGGCAAAAACTATAACAAACCAAGGAAATGTAACTTAGAGTTAAAATTAAATGAAAAACAGAAATTCGTAGCAAAATTAAATAAATTATAAGTAATAGAAATAAATAGAAAAACATTCATACTTAAATAAAATATTTACAATCAGACAAGAGATGTCCCAGTCCAGCCAATTCCCCCACGTGAGAAGGACAAAGCGAGACTCTAAGATATCCCCGCGCCTCTCTCTCAACCGCGTCGCCGGCATTACCAGTCCGGTGGAGACTGAGAGAGGGCACTAAAACCACAAACACTAATGACTTGAGTTGAGAAGCTGGCCATTGCCAGAACTCCAGTGACGTCTTTACAAGAGATCTCGAGGCCACTGCCGTTTCAACCTTCGAGAAGAAACTAAATACGTGATTCAATGAATTTAATAATTAACTGTGAAGGTATGATTTCAGATGGACTGTTTTGAGAATTATTGCCATGAAATTTGATAACAATTACAACTTATCTACTATGGTATGTGAAGTGGTGTAGTTAGTAGATTTCATTGCTGCATCTGTTGATCCGAGTTCATCTGGTCAAGCCCGGGTCCAAAATCTGCAAGAAAGCTCATCTTCATGGTCTATCTAGGGCCAAGGCTTCAGTCCCCAAGCCGAAAGAAAACATGAGACCTATCCTCTAGCATTCAACATAAGACCTCTTTTCTTACTTTTGGGCGTATTATATACAAATAGTCAGGGTGGGGTAGGAATGGTTCTTAACTTCAACCTATTACTTCATAATAACTGGTAACACCCTAAAAAGAACCAGTTACTTAGCCCGTTACTAGTTTTTACTCTGAGCCTTCCCCAGGGTACAGGTACAGGTCCTTATCTACCTGCTCCTTCCCCTTGACGCTGTTTTTGATGTCAGAAGTCGGTTTCATTCAATTTATTTTTTTTTTGACATCTCATAATAATTTAAAAAACTTATTTGCTATGTTCAATATCATTAAATAATATTTATTAGAAAGAAATTTTATTTTAATAGAATTATTTGAATAAATTTCATAATGATATTTTATAACTTTTATTGAAGAATACTTAAACTACATTATAATTAACTGCTTTAAAGGAACTATTTAAATATTTATATCTTATGAAGAAATACCCACAATAGGAATAATGATTTAAATATAATTTTATAATCTATTAAAATATTACAATATTTAACAACTTTTAAGAAAGCAAAATCAATTTTAATTAACTCCAATATAGTTTACTTTCGTCATAAGTTATAAATAGCTGTCAATATTTTTAAAAGTCACATATATTCGTAACTAAAACAATGACGAGAAACTGAAAAACTATAAACCAAATTAAATATTCTAAAATATTTAAAAAATAATATTTTGTTATATCATAACCAGAAATTAATTGTTTGATAGAATTTTTAAATTCGAGGATATTTTATTTTAAAAATTAATTTATTGTTGATATTAGAACAAAAAAATTATTATTTCTATAAACTTAGAACAATACAAATTGAGTTCATTCATGAGTAACTTAAATAAATAATAACATTAATAATAATAATATACTTGTAATAATAATAATAATATGATGAAACTGACCGTCGTTATATATCTATTAACTTGAATATTTGCAGTATTTCACCGACTGTTTTGAGGTCAGAAATGGCGCTTAATCTCGGCTAATCAGATTGCAGAGTTCACCTGATCAAGTTGGCATTTGCCAAAGCTCAGCAGTGCACATCACCTGTCTCTGTATTAATTAATATAGCTTTGGCGCCGTTCGGTTTGCATAGGTTTTGTGTTATAAATGTGATAAAATTCATCGTTTTAAGTTTTCTAACATTAAATTATTATATTATTTAAAACCGTTTCGAAATCTGCCAACTTCAAGAAATAATACCTCATTAGAACTGATCACTGTGAGTTATGAATTTTATTTTTATAGTGCATGATCATTCTAAATTATTTTTTGAAATGTTTCCTTTCTTAAATTATTATATGATTTTAACTCCTAATTGCTTAAATAACCACGTGAATGTAACGAAAGTGCAACGTTGGAAAATTTCACAATCGTTACTTTAACATGGTGCCGACAATATAACCGTTTCTTACATAACGAATTTAGTTTAAATTTAAATACTTTATTAAAAGTATATTGTTAACTTATTAAAATGTTCTTATTCGATAACATATTTTTTGTGTTACATGTAATAGACTATTTTCCTGATAAAACAGCATTTATAATTCAGTACTTTAATTATTTCATAAATATTAAATATAATAAAACTTATAAAGTATTGAAACTCAATTTGTATGGTTAAATTTATAGATAGATCTTTTTTTTTTTTTTTTTTTTTTTTTGACAATAGAAGTATTGTATCGCAATCAGTATGTTTTGAAAATATAGTGATACTTTTTTTTTTTTTACATTTTACCACACTTAAGGGTAGTAAGTATTAAAGCTGTAAGGTACATTCATACCATATTTACAATATAATAAAATAAAAAAAATGAAATAAATAAAAATAGATATATAAAAGATAATAATGTATATATATATAACAAAAATAAAAACAAAGAAATATAGCTTATAGTGAAATAATACAGAAAATTCATAAGGAAAAAAAAAAAAAAAAGACAGTCATACTTACATAGTGATACCAGTTCACAAATTCCGTCTCGATGGCGGTGGTCCAAAATCACTTCGATCACACTTGTACTCGTAATGGCGGAATTGCACGAGTTTGTCTGAAAGAGTACGGAAGCAACCGAACTTTAGAATTCTAATTACTTGTGATTCATATACTCATAATTTTCTTATATTTCTTATAGTTATAGTCTTCATTTCCTCTTACTAATAAATATATATAACAGTGTGAATTGAACAATACAGCAATATGCCAATACATATTATAAGGTTATAATGCCTGCTGATAATCGAATATTGAAAAAAATATATATAATTTTTAACTAAGTAAATAACATTTCTTATTTTCCTTGATGAAGTAAAGAAAGTTCTTTCGTGTTGACGGTTTCTTAATTTAGCTGTCAATTCATTTGGCTGTTCATTTTTTTACTTAATCATGTTAATTTCCAATTAATTATTAATAGTTTTAATATTTATTTAATTTTAAAATTCATTTAAATATACTACTTTACAGTTAATGGACTCTTTTCTTAAGAAAGCTATATTAAAAATCATTAGTTACTTTAAATATTGCATATATAATTAAGAAAACAATCTTTAAAAATCCTGGAACTGGATTGTTCGTTTTTAATTATTCAGTAAAAAAAAAAAAAATTAGATGTAATATATTCTAATCAGCTGTTTTCAAATAAAGCAATATTAACTAGGTGAATAGTATTTTTTAAAAGATAATTTATACGACCACTATGTGCTATCGCTTTCACTATTATTAATTGTCCTCAGTAATTATAATAATAATAACAATACATAATATAAATTAATATATAGTAAGAACAATAAATTAATATATA
This sequence comes from Nezara viridula, assembly GCA_928085145.1. Taxonomy (NCBI): domain Eukaryota; kingdom Metazoa; phylum Arthropoda; class Insecta; order Hemiptera; family Pentatomidae; genus Nezara; species Nezara viridula. The sequence goes on from OV725078.1 coordinate 53,910,142, forward strand.
GTAAGAACAATAAATTAATATATAGTAAGAACAATAAATTAATATATAGTAAGAACAATAAATTAATATAATAAGATAATGTATTAAACATACATTCATTGTCGTATAGAGGCTTCCAGAAGGATTGCTCCGTGCTACATGCTTCGCCGATCTTAACCTCCGTGCCTTCATATCATGAAATATTGATTGACTAGTTTCTATAGACTACTTTTTACAGGTATTTCTTATCGCTGTGCTAGTACTCTGAACCCAAATCGCTCCGGTTATCGTGCGGAGGATTTTCCTCGCAAATCATTCAATATTTTTTTAAGGGTGTTGGTTAATGTCCAAGCCTCACAGCCATATATTAGTACTGGCTTTATCATAGCATTGTATTCCTGCCTACAATGCCTAATATCACGATATATTACATAAATGTATAAATTATAAATTAAATGAAATAGAGAATGCATACCACTACGTCGCTGTCTGTCCGATTTTACAGGAATATCGAATCAAATATTTCAAGAAAAAAATCATAAACCGAAATGAACTTATAAACATAACCAATGGCAAAGATTGGAGCAGTTTATATATGTATCATATATACGCTTATAAATACAGGATGTTTTTGATTCAGCAATAATACACTTGACATTCATTAGTTATATGTGAATAAAATCAAGTATAACATTAAGGTTATACAACATAAATTATTTATTTCTTATTTTTTGACAAATTAAAGTTTATTTAGATTATATGTATCAGGTAGTTTTATGTTGTTTTATATTGTTTTACATAGCAAAAGGCTGTTTAATGTTTCCAAAGTTAACAGTTAGTTGTTTTTATTTATTTTATTATTATTATTTCTTTTCATTGTATGTATTTTTAGGGCAACTCCAGGCAGACGGTTCCATATCATTTCCAAAATAAAAAAAATTTGTTATAGAAAAAAAGGAATATGTATATGAAATAAAGCTTTCAATCTATCTATCCATAAATTATAAATTAGATACTTTATAAATACCAAATAAATTTCGAAATTGTTAAATAAAAAGTATAATGAATATTACTTTATTAATAATATTTCTTTACTTCGCAATATGACTCAGTAGGTGTAGTTTTTATTCTTATATTTACGAATTTCTATGTATACTGTTTGTCGAACAATCAGTTATTTTGATCTATTTTTAAATTTCGATGTATGAATTAATTTTGTTTTTCTCTCTTATTTCATTTTTTATTCTAATATTATTTCATACTAGTATTATCAATTATATTGTTATTTTAAACTATTTATCAAAAATACTTCTTTTTTTTTACATTGAATCTTCCTGTCGTATTAAAACAGATTATTTATTTTGGAAACATGATTCACAGATTTTGACAGTTTAAATACATCAAATACAGATAGATGTGTATACGAAGCTAGAGATAATTAAATTCTAAGTACACTATCGAAGTAGACAAAAGTTTCTCTGAGAAATTAATTAATTAAATTTACTAAGTTCAATGATAATAAAGACTTTCAGGGGGTTTAATAACGCATAGCCTACCATTACGCCGAATTATTTTATGAATCGGAATTACAGAGATATGTTATAAGAGCATGTGTACTGTAACTAGCAGAACAACGGCCGTATTAGACCTTCTAAAAGTCCCTTTTATTATATATCTTAATAAATTTAATCTAATGGCCTTAATCTTTCTCATCACCCAAATCCTGTTGTACAACCCATATGAAGCACCACCCATCCCTACAATCCCCTTCATAGTTTAAAGCGGCAGTGGCCACGATACATTCTGTAAATCATAATACAATAATAATACAAATAAAAATACATTCAGTAAATGTGAAGAAAAGAATATAATAACATTAAAACACTTGTTGAGAGACTACCCACTGGTAGCACTCTAAAAATGTATTTACAAAGGGAGATCTCGTGGCCATCTTCTTTTCAGACGCCTCGGAGAGAAATGTATATTGAAACAGTTGTTTATACAGGGTGCCTCATTTATTAAGGGCCAAACTCTCGGGGCAGAGGGAGGGTGATTTTAGGCAACATTTTGCGTTTTTAGACTTTTTTTTTTTAAAGTTAGTCACGGTTTTTATTGAATTAGAAGCAATTGCTCAAAAACTTTTTACGATAATTAATTTACAAGCACACCATCGTAAAGTATACACTTTTTTTTTTAGAAAACAATGATTAAATTTACATTTATTTTTTTTTTAACATTTTATTGAGAAATATTACAATCTATCACAGTTTAGGACACTTATAATAGAGTTCAGAGATTACATTCATACCGCATATACATAAATATAAATAAATAAAGTAATAACAAAAGAATAAGAAAAAAAAATATATATACACATCAGTAACTAAAAATAGAAATAAAAGTAAAACAAACATCTTAGATACAAACATACCTATATACATTATTTACAATTAGCCAGGTGATCTCCGAACCAACCTTGTTCCCCCACATGTGGAGGGAAAAGCGAGGCTTAGGAGATCCCTACGCTTCTCCCTCAGCCACTTTACTGGTATTCAAAATCAGCGGAGCATGAGTAAGAGCGCTACAGCCACAGACACTCATGAAAGTAGTAATTATTATAAATAAAAAAAAAGAATATATATATATATATATATATATATATATATATATATATATATATATATATATATATATATATATATTTTATATATACATTTTCGCAAAATCTTACTTATTTTTTTTCTTTTTAAAGCTACATAAAAATTGATTTCAATAAATCGAATAAATGTGGTTTAATTTTATTCGGCCATTGTTCTGAAGGTTGCAGAATTATTAAATATAATTTATAACAATTAAACGAAGTTCTATATTCATCGATTCCTTAAAACCATGTCAATGATATAATTATTCTGAAAAGCAAATAAAAGCTACAATTGTTTTTAATAATTTTTCTACATATTTATAAAACATTTAATGTTAAATAATTCATTAATATTCAAAAACCAAAATATTAAAAAAGTGTGAAAGCTAATCTGTATAGTGTGGATAAAAAGCTAAAAATCCATGTTTGTAAATCATCAATACATATTTGAAATATTTATTAACTTCCGAGGAAATATTTAAGTGTTTGACAATCTTCTTATAGTTTTCAACATCATTAAGTATTTCAGAAATGTAAAGTGATTCCAGGTACTTTAATTTATGTTCTGAGTTTTCTCGATGTAAAATAAGAGGATTATTAAAATCAAAGTTCTGTTGAAGTTGAATAAAAAGAATTATACTTTTGTTATCACATTTTTCGAAATCATTTTTTTTTAAATTTATTTATTTAGAAATATAATAATCTGTCACGTGTATTATAACTATAGTGGTTTATGAACACATTCACACCATATAAATAGATAATATAAAATTAACAAAAGTAAAATAATAAATAAAACTATGTACAATAAAAATTAAATTACCTTAAGATAAGTAAATTAAAAACATTCCTCAATGCTCCTTACTTTGTTACAAATAAAATTATCCATAATGACCTTAATGTTCCTTATGTATCAGATTTGGCCCAATCCAGATATCTGTCCTTCCATAATAAACTTCATAACCATCCCAACCCTCTTGTCTCTAACCTTGCTTCCTATTCGATTCCTGATAACCCTCCGAGGCGTCTGAAAAGAAGATGGCCACGTGATCTTCTAATATAGACATATTATTAGAGTGCTACCAATGGGTAGTTTCTCAACATGTGTTCCATGTCTTTATACCAATGTGCAAATTTACTAGATGTATTTTTTTGTATACAGTTGTAAATATCATTTAAAATAAATAAAAAAAAAAAAAAATTAAAAACATAAAAATACAGTCATACCTATATACAATATATACAGTCAGGTAGGGAACTCCAAGCCAGGTTCTCCTTCCAACTATAGAAGGAAAAGCAGGTCTCTGAGAGATCCCTACGCTACTTTCTCAACCGCGTCACTAGTGCTAAAGCCAGAGGAGTTTGATTTTTCGAACTATGATTAATTATTTCTTAATAATTAAATTACGGTCGACCTGAGATAATTTTATCCATACTTTCAAACCTGTACTTATTCACTACAAATACTCAGTTTTTGCGACAAGACCACACCGTCCATTTTCCTTCAGTATTTTGGAAGAAAAGCTGAAAAAATTTATTTTAATTTGTTTTTCTACATTATAAATTTGAAAAGTGTACAAATCTTTTCACTTTCTGTTTAAAAATCAAAAGTTGTATATTGATTAAGAACTGACTCGTATCCGATCCGGCCTTGATATTTTTGTAGGTGAAATTCACCTAGTGGTTAAACGTTTAATATAATTCACCATTTGAATCATGGTAATCACAAAACTAAAGCACTGCTAGCTCTTACTCGAAAGTTTTGAATTGGTTGCCTTCTAGCAATAAGTAGTTGGCTGTTGGAACAAAGACCAGGTCCGCTGACCAACAATAGCTGCAACCTCTCCAGTCACTGGAGCAATGAATGCCCTGCCCACACACTCAACAAATGCCATAAACAATACACATCCTTCAAGAACCAAGCCCTCATTGACCATGAGAAAATTTCTTCAACCTTTGGGTATAGCTCCCCCGTACAATTTAATCAATCATAATATTAAATAATACAATGCTGTGTTTTGTTATTTCTTTACCATATTTATTTCTATTTCCATCGGCCGCGTTTCGGTTAGTAAGCCATTTTATTAAATCATACTTGTTGTATGTAGTCCGTGATCAGTATATACTTATACTTATACTTAACTTTAATCTGATTATGGACTACATGGAACAAGTATAATTGAATAAAATGGCTCACTAGCCGAAACTTAGCCAATGGAAATTAAAATAAATGTGGTGAAGAAATAACGAAACACAGCCTTGTTTTATATTATTATAAATAATTCACCTAAAACAAATAGGCACATACGGATTTGAACATTATCAATCGTATTTATTTCAATTTTCCATAAAATTGACATAACTATACTCTGTTATCCTCCTCGGATTTGCTCTGATTGTCCCCTTAATGATTCGTTCCATTCCCACAATCGGGTTATGTTGTAAAATTTCTTCAGCTGACTCATTCGGTCCAAATATTCTTTACAATGCTTCATTTTCAAAAACCTTGAAGCTTTATTATCTCTTTAATGCTAACGCCCATGTTCATCAGGGATTTCCCACATATGCTCACTTGGAATCGAAAAAGTTTTGTAAATTTCAACTTTTCGGAAAGTTGTCTGCGAACTAAGAAATTTCAAAACTGTGAAATGACAAGGATTTTTTATAACCTGACCTTTATATACTCTTGGCTTTCCTATTTTATTACTCATTGCTTTGTTTGTTTTTTATATGGAAAAAACTACCTATATAAAATTTTATTTAAGTGGGTTTCGAGAGTAAAAATAAAAAGGTAATTGCAGAAACAATTATGTTTTCATTGAATACTTGATGGTTTATCGTTAAACTCCATGCTGTTCACACCGCTGAAGAAGACCTGCAAAGTTGGTTCGAAACGTCGGCTTGGAATAAAAAAGTGTTTTCACTATTTTAGTATTTTTATGACCGCCACCACGGACCATCTCCTTTCTCAATAATTTACAACGGTCAACCCTCAAGTATTCAATAAAAAATCTCAATATGTTCTTTTTAAATTATAATGTAGACAAAGCAGTAGACACGAAATGTATCTTTAAAAGAATTATTGAGGAAGGAGATGGAATTTTCTTTGATAGCAATTAAATGAAAAAAAGGAAATGAAACTACTTTTTCCACATTTTAGTCTTTTATATCCGTCACCCCGGACCGTCTCCTTCCTTAATAACTGTTTTAAAGATAAATTTATTATATTTTTTCTTGACACGTGGTTGAATTTGGTAGCTGTATCTGCATAATTGAAAAAGAGAATATACCAGACTGAAAAGACAAGAAACCGCTCGACGTTTCCGATTACTTGAGCACTTACTAGACAAACGCTCTGAACTTCCAATTAATTACAAAAGACTCATATGCATGACTATAATATGGCCTAATTAGACTTTGCGGAGTTGAGCTATCGGGCTCCACTAAACCATCGAATTCCTCTCGTATCCAATCCTTACAATCCAAAATCATTCGTAAAACCTCAATGCTCCATGCTTTGTTACAAATAAAATCATCCATAATGACCTTAATTTTTCTTATGTTTGAGATCTGGCCCAATCCAGATACCTATTCTTCCATAATAAACCTCAGAATCATCCTAAACCTCTCCTTTCTGACATGGCTTCCTCTTCAATTCCTGATAACACTCCGAGGCGTCTGAAAAGAAGACGGCCCCGTTATCTCCTAATGTAGACATGTCATTAGAGTGCTACCATTGGGTAGTTTCTCAACAAGTGGATTCAAGTCATTATATCCATATGTTCAAATTTACTAAATGTATTTCTTAATTACAGTTGTAAATATCGTTAAGAAATAAAAAAAGAGAGTATATTGCGATTGTTTAAGCATTTAGCTTAGAATACCTACTTAAACAAATATGGACCAATTAAAAAAATACATACATTTTTCAATTTCAGGGGGCTCCAGTCCGAACTGTAATAATACTCCCCCTCCAGAAAGCCCCCTCTTCTCATTGCTCCCCCCCCCCACCTCGTAGATCCGCCAGAGATTCTTTTACGGGTATCCATGTCAACAAATTAAAAAATAAAAATTAATTGGATATAATATTTTACTAGCATAACCTTATTCTAAGAATTATTTAATTGAATATCATATGATATCAGGGACCTTGCTCGTTAGAATGGAGGGAAATCAATATTAATAATTATTCTTACCCTAACAAAAGTAATACGAGAAACTGTTTGAAAAAAAAGGAAAAAAAGGATCATTTACTTACTTATTGGCAATAAAAACTTCCAAGTATAAAACAAATGGTTTATTTGTTATAATCATTTTAATTTGACGTTTAGGGAAATTATTCTCATCTTCATAACTTTATTCCCATCCTTAATAACAATAAATGGGTAGAAAAAGATTATTTATTTATATTTTTCTATATATCACTATAACACACACTCTCTCTCTCTCTCTCTCTCTCTATATATATATATATATATATATATATATATATATATATATAGAGAGAGAGAGAGAGAGAGAGAGATACACACATATATATATATATATATATATATATATATATATATGTGTGTATGTTTTTATGTGTGACGAAGGTATTCATTAGATGGTATACTTTTAGTTATAGGATATACTTAGAATACTTATGCCACTTATCGTATAATCTTTAAAATCGATACCGGTTAAAGGTCGACCATTCAACGGCTCACCTATTCATGTCTCAAAATAGAAAAAAAAGTGTATCTAGTTCAAATACATTATATCTTATTCTATAAACCCAAAAAAGACGCATCATCTAGATACAGATGATCACTCTAAGACATCATGACAAACATTTTAAATAGTTTGTTAAAGATCTTTCAATCAGTTTCTAGCAATTAATTTATATCTCATTTGAATTTTTTTCACTGTTATTAATTAAAAATAAAGTATGTTCACTCTACATTAATAAAACTTTTTTTTTCTCCATTCATAGTAACCCTATGAATTGTGGATTCCATGTTTTTACTTTTTATGGAAACATTACAATTATAAAAAAAAATAAACAGAAAGACACATTAAAAACAATGAATGAACAAATACTAGAGAAAAAAAAAGGAATCGAATCAATAAATAATTAAAATTATAAGTGAATTACAGACCGAAATAAAATAAAAATATGGAAATTCAAATCACCAAAACCTGAGGTTGAAACTTTTATGGAACTGTCTTAAAAAGTTCAATTTTAACAATTCCTTTAAAACTTTTTAAAAATAAAGTTTTCAATATAAAAGTTGAAGGAAAATTGTTTTGTGATAAAAGTTTCAGGCTTATGGTAAAATTATAATTTCCATTTATTCAAGTTCTTAGAAAAAAAGTTAATTTAAATGAAAAATAAACAGTAATTGAGCTGAGAACAGATTGATTATTTGTCTTAAATGAATTAAGCATGGTTCTAATGTGTTGTTTGCTAGAGCAGCTATGAATAAATGTAATTTTTTAGATGAATTTTTAACGAAATCGACACAACTTTTTAAATAAATGTTTTTTAAAAATAACAGTTCTTTAAAACCTTTACTTGAAAAGTGTCTTAGGAAAAATATCTAGTTTCAAAAGAACCGAAAAACTATCGACAATAAAAGCTACGTTGATAATGAAAGTTTTTTTCTTTTTATTCAAGTCCTGACCAAAACAAAAGAAGAGTTTTAATATTAATTGAGATTCGTTTTTATTGTATATTTTACAATTTTTTCCCAATTGTTTATTGCTGCATGTCTATTGATTTTGCGAATCGGATCAATTCCTTGTATTTATTGAAAATAATGTTTTCGGGATACGGAAAATAGTCATCTGGATAAAAATTGCCTTCAATAAATATGCTCGATGGTGTTGATGTATATTAAAATTGAATTGGACTCGTTGGTAAGATTGAGGACTTTTTCTTCACAATGATAAGTATCTATGGTTTTAAAGTATATATTTTTCAACCAATACTTAGTTTAGCCATGTTTCGTCAGTAATTATGATAGTTTGTAAGGGGTATTTTTTTGTTTTTTCGGGGTTTTGGTTTGTGATTTTTGGAATATACTTGTCCATGGATCCTCTTTTGCCAGGTTTTGTCTCAATCAATGCAAGGTTTGATATTTTTCCTAATAAATGACAACTTTTGTTTCAATGCTTCGCTTTAAAATCATTTTTTTACTTTTGATTTTGTTAATGTATTGTTGTATACAGACTGTCCGTTAAGTTGAAGGAAATATAAAAAGTTTATACAAACAATGGTCCGATTTTCTGAAAAAAGGTTACAAATTTAATTTTTTTTTTTAAAGTAAGTCACGGATTTTGTTGATTAGTAAACGATAGCTAAAAAAATATTTAATTTAAGTAATTAACAATTGCTTCACAGTAAACTAGACAAAATTCACTTTGAAAAAGAGTTGAGTTTGTCATTGTTAAGACCATTTATAGAGGACTTTTGATCTGATAAACTAACATAAGTTCTATTTTTAAAAATTCAAATCTTTTTTATTAATCTCCGACTATATTACAGATAAAACACTTTTAACTTTTAGAAAAATCTTCCTTGTTTAATTGACTTAAAGCACATATTAATTAAGTTGAAGTTTTTTACGAAATAAGTAGAAATTCACTTATAGTTGCGTAAAAAAAAAAAAAAAAAAATTGATTTGATATCCCGTCACCTAAAAATACTCTTGTTTTCAGAAAAAAATAATACAACAAATTTATGCAAAACTTTTATTTTATTTTTTTTTTTTTCATTTTCTGGGATGTAATATAATAAACATGATCTATTATATACACCGTTTATTTTTTAAAAAGTTAAAAATAATATATTTTTTAAATATTTTTGTATTAAAGTTATAATGAAACTGTGTTTTTTTTTTATATTAAGATCTCTATTGTAGAAATTGGTCCATAATTATAAGTGACCAACAGAATATTTGCAATCCTAAAATTTAAGTTTTAAAAACAGAAATATCCAACATCATTCAAAGATTACCCTCCTGCAAAGCTCCTGGACATGACCTAATAACATTCCAGATCTTGAAACTTCTTCCTCGAAAAGCAATCCTATTCCTTACTTTCGTATATAATGCTGTACTCCGATCCACATATTTCCCTGATCCTTGGAAAATATCTATTGTCAAAATGATCCACAAACCCAAAAAGCCACCAGAATATCCATCCTCTTACCGTCCCATCTCCCTATTACCCATCATGGGAAAAATCCTGGAAAAACTAATATTAAAACGCCTGTACCCAATCCTAGATTCTAATCACATAATCCCAGATCACCAATTTGGATTCCGCTTCTCCCATTCCACTATACAGCAATGCCATCGTGTGGTAGACGTAGTATCCTCTGCATTGGAGCGCGGTGTGTAATATACGGGTGCCTTTCTCGATGTTGAACAGGCGTTTGATAGAGTTTGGCACCCGGGACTGCTGTACAAACTCCGAAAATTCCTACCATCTACCTACTTCCTCATTATCCGTTCCTACCTTACTGATAGATACTTTAAAGTAAATCACAACAATGTCTATACATCGCGTTTTTCCCAGTCTGCAGGTGTTCCTCAAGGTAGTATCCTAGGTCCTATCCTTTACACAGTTTATACAGCTGACATCCCAACCCATCCCAACACTGTCATCACCACATATGCTGATGACACGTGTATCCTATCAGTTAATAACGACCCATCTATTGCATCGCAAACCCCTCAATCCCACATCACAAACCTTAAAATGGTGTCAGAACTGGAGAATTAAAATAAATTCCAATAAATCCCATCAAATTACCTTCACTCTTCGTCGTAAACCAATGACTTCCTGTCCTTCAGTATCCTTTAACAACACCTCACTTATTCCTGTTGAACAAATCCGTTACCTAGGACTCCATCTGGACAAACGTCTAACTTGGAATCCTCATACCAGACTGAAACGACAAGAAACAGCTTGACGTTTCCGACTACTTCAACACTTACTAGACAAACGCTCTAACCTTCCAATCAATTATAAAAGACTGATTTACATGACTATAATAAGGCCTATTTGGACTTACGGAGTTGAGCTATGGGGCTCCACCAAACCTTCAAATTCCTCTCGCATACCATCCTTACAATCCAAAATCCTTCATAAAATCCTCAATGCTCCTTACTTTGTTACAAATAAAATTATCCATAATGACCTTAATGTTCCTTATGTATCAGATTTGGCCCAATACAGATATCTGTCCTTCCATAATAAACTTCATAACCATCCCAACCCTCTTGTCTCTAACCTTGCTTCCTATTCGATTCCTGATAACCCTCCGAGGCGTCTGAAAAGAAGATGGCCACGTGATCTTCTAATATAGACATATTATTAGAGTGCTACCAATGGGTAGTTTCTCAACATGTGTTCCATGTCTTTATACCAATGTGCGAATTTACCAGATGTATTTTTTGTCTACAGTTGTAAATATCATATAAATAAATAATAAAAATAAAAAGTTTTAAATAAAGACGTCTGCTTACTGTTTGAGGTACTTTTACGAATGTTTAGGCTTATAATTTTTTTTTGTAGCTTTAAGATCTTTTATTACCACTTTAGATATTTCCCTCTACATTCGGGGCCCACATTATACAGTATGAAAATGTCACACGTATCAGATCTACGTGACTTATTGGTATTAAATGTGGCAGGATGTATCATGTTTTAACAAAAACAGATTCAATTTAAAAAAAAAATACGAAAATAAATGACAGAGATACTGCATTATACTGGGTTGTAAATTTCGAATTATGGGTTGATTCTTTGAACAAACAATCTTATAGCTCGTTTGGTTTAATGTCCCTTTTTTTCCGCGCTAATCTAATCTTTACGCCGTTGTTCATAATTTGAAGCAAGTTTTTGTTAATTAATGTAGCCAGTGCGTCATATTATTTTGTATTATTTTATTTATTTTTTTATGTGGATTTGAGATTTGTTTTTCGAGCGAATGTTGTATGAGTTTGTTTTGGTGTTCCGTCTGGGCCATAAATTTATTCAGTGGCCTCGACTACAGTTAACTTCTCTTTTTGATTGTAAAAGCAGTTGGGTCCCGGTTCGTATAGTTCTTCCTACAACATATGCCTGTTATTTAAGAAAACATAGACTGTATAATCTCAGATGAAAGGGGATTCATTCGCTTTAATCCAATAATCGATTAAAATAAATAAAAAATGGAAGGAAGTAAAATTGAAAATGAAAGATGAGCGTATTTTTCCCATTTGTGATGTAATATTAAAAAGAGCAACTGGGAATAAACAAAAATGTATTTTATGTTACGCAACAAAACTCGGTTATCCTACCCTCCATATCCGATACTTCTCATTATCCTTTTCTTTTAGGTATTTATCTTTAGCTATATTTCTTTTTATTCACAAAAACCTGATACGAAATTATATCACACAGTATCAACTAGATAAATTGACAGTAATAATTTTGTTTTTTTTCTTAGGTTAGTTTTGATGTGGAAAATTTATTCACGAATATTAATATGAAAGATGAAATAAAAATAATGCTGAAAAATGGATTAATATGTAACCACACACCCAGATATAACGTTGTAAACTGTGAAGGCGTCAAGTTGTGTAGTGACATCTAGATCTACACATCTACATACTATTGATGAATCAGATACTGGATAAAGCAAAGAACGATCATAGTAAAGATTAAAATACCAATATTAATTAAATAAATACATGATAACTTAGTGATAATAGAAAAAAACGACATTGGAGATTTTTCAAGCATCCTAAATAAAGTGTCAATCCCAAAATTTACAAATTAAATCGAAGAAAATAATTTAATAAGATTTTAGTACATTTATATATATATATATATATATATATATATATATAAAGGATATAGATTTATTTTCTTCATTACTTATTTAATAATAAATAATAAAATCTGTCTCAATCAAGGACATTTATAATAGTATTCTGAGAGTACATTCACACTCTATGTACATTAAATAAAAATAAATTAAATAGAAAAATAGTAATAACAAAAGTAAATGTATATAAATAAAAGAAACTAAACTAATAAAAATAACAACTTAAACATAACCATACTATATATATTTTCTGTTCTCTTTACTTACATTACAACTATAATTATTCTTGTGAAGATTCTATTTTTAATTTTAGTATTTACAGATTATTTTTTATATTGCTGTAATTTTTATTAATTTAGCCTACTGTTTATGTTTTTAACACCAAATACATTGTTTTCTTTTCTTCAGGTTTTGATTTCTCTCTCTTTCTCTCTGTCTCTCTCTCTGTCTCTCTCTCTCTCTCTCTCTATATATATATATATATATATATATATATATATACAAAAATATATATATATATATATATATGTATGTGTGTGTGTATTCCTATAATATAGTATTTTTTTTTTTTTAATGGCAATGTCGCAGAGATGTTCCTTAGCCACGATAAAATCATTTCAATTTCTCTTATTCTTTAATGTAATCACATTTGCTTTAATAGCAAAATATATTTGTGGCATATTGTTTCTTGAACGAATAATGGAAACATTTGAGGCCAAATTTAGTTTTATGTGTGTTTAACATAACAAACTTCCAATTCCTGGAAACACCTAACCCAAACAACAACAAAATATTACTCAGAATTTGCGTTCATTTAATCAATTAGACAAATGTTTCCATATCGGTTTGCTGTTTCTTAAAATATCAAGTCAGGGTGTCTCATATTTTCTTCAAGAAAAAGCATTACATATGTGTAAAAAATAAGAACATAATAAAACGGAATAAAATACGAACATTGCTTGTAAAAAAAAAGAGATCTAAACGGAATATAACTATATTCATCAATTGACTCACAAAGGGTATGAAAAAGATTACAATAACATCATTCCAAACAAAAAAAAAAAGGGAATAATTCCGTGGGAGTTGGATGAAACAGATATGTTGGTTAAAATTCCAGGAAGGGATGTATTGGATTATCTGAAAAGCTTGAAATGCGAAGGAAAGAATGAAATAAAAACAGGGTGAAATAAATCTATTCTTGTTCGAAGATGAGAAACGTGTGCGGGTGTAATTTGGCCATGATTTGACAAAGAACACAGTCCACACTAGCTATTTCACCATGAAACCTTACAGATCAAACTGACTCGAGATGTATAATGTAATATTAGCAATACACATATCACGACGGGATAAATTTAAGTATTATTTTTCTAATGGTGTAGAGATGGTTGACCGTGACAATATGAGGAGTTGGTCGGGTGAGGGGGGAGGTCAAATAAATACTAAATTGTTAATATATAAATAATAGACAACAATAGTCAACAGTAAAATATAGAAAACATTGCATACATTTTTTCCAATTGAGAACTTAGTAAAAAAATTTAAAAATTGTGTTTATTTATTTTTTGTGGCTTCAAATATTACTCCGCCATTGTCATTCCATAAAGATATAAACTTCTATTATTTCAAAAATGATACAACAATAGGAATCGATAACTATTTATAATGTCATATGAACATGTAACAGGATTTGTAGCCATAACACTTGCTTAAAAAAAAAAATATGCACAAATATTTGTCGAAATTTTTATGAAACTATGATTTTAAATCTTCTAGCAACCTTTTATGTTTAATATTTTTGCATATATGGCCAATATTATTGTCTCGAAAGGCATATATTATACATATTTCAAGCAATTTAATTAATTTAGACGTTGGTAATTAGTTTATTAAATTAAACCTCTATACTTTCAAGGTTATATATATATATATATATATTTTATTTATTTAATGAAATTTACAACTGTATAAACAATACAGCTAGTAAAATTGCACACATTAGAAATCATGACATGAACAGACTTGAAGAGATACTGGTTGCACTCCCTATTTAATTCTAGGTGAGAAGATCACGAAGCCATCTTCTTTTCAGACGCCTAGGGGGATAATCAGGAATCGAGAAAGAAGCAAGGCTGAAAACAAGTGGATTCGGATGGGACTGGAGTTTATCAGGAAAGGATAGTTATCTGGCTGGGGTTAAATCAGCGCCATATGGAACATTGAGATCTTTATGAATGGCTTCATTTGTGACAAAATATGGGGCATTAAGGATTTTAAGAAGGATTTTGGATTGTAAGGATTGGATACGGTAGGAATTCGATGGTTTGGTAGAGCCCCAAAGCTCAACTCCGTATGTCCATATAGGTCTTATTATGGTTAAGTAGATGAGTCTTTTGTAATTAATTGAAAGTTTAGAGAGTTTGTCAAGTTAGTGTTTTAGCAGTCGGAAAAAGGTTATATTAAAATTTATTTATTCATAACATCTGTACATGTTCTTTACCTCTTCCAGGCCCATATCTAACTGCATTAATACACAGAGTGCAAATTAATTGTTTAGAGGATTGGGTTTAACAAAACGTGATGAGGTTTTGTATAGTTTGGCAAAATATTTAATATTCTAACACGTTATTATACTTAATAAGGAGCAAAACCAAAAAAAAAATCTAGATAATATTTACCTGTATGAAGAACTCAGCCAAGCAAAAAACATACTACAGATGAATGCCAGAGGTTGAGATACGTTCAGTCCGTTGCTTTCTCTAGGGAAATATTTTTCTGTGATATAATATTGGAATAGTTGATATATCACAAATTGTATTTGTCCGTTAAGGGAACTCCCTGGAGAGAAAAAAGGATACAATTTTTACTAGAATTCTCTATGTGTTATTAGAAATATATAAATTAAAAGTCAAATATAAATTTTCAGTAAAATCCTTAGGTGTAGTAAGGATTTTCAATAATTTAATTCAATATATAATTGATTTCTCTAAACTTAGGTTGATTTTTTTCGTGATGGTTGAATATTATTTTTCCATTTTTGGTTGCATTTTAGCACATACTGTCTGACATATTTATTTTCTTTAGACAAAAAAATATCGGGTGTATGTGGGGTACTGTTCCAGTTTCGTTGTTCGTCATTTTGACTGTCTGTTACGCGATTGCGACTAAACTTTTATTTTTATGAAATTTAGAACAAAGTCAGGAAAAACTTATATTATTGCTTTCTTCTTTATACACCACCTAGAAGAAACTGAAATCTTTATAAAAAGTAATTTATTATTATTTAAGACTCATTTTTGCGACTATTATAAGGCCTATTTGAACTTACAGAGTTGAGCTTTATGGCTTCGTTAAACTATCAAATTCCTATCGTATCCAATCCTTACATTCTAAAATCCCTCTAAAAATCCTCAACGCTCCTTATTTCGTCACAAAACAATATCCATAATGACCGTTATGTTCTCTTCTAATCGATCCCAAAAAGAACAAAGAGGATCCTCGTGGAACTAAGTGTTGATGTTGGGGATCTTGCGATACTGGCCGAGAATATTATTCTGGAATCTCTGTGGATCTTCCACTATAACTTGTATAGTAAATGACTGTGAATTTGGGAAGTATTTTGTTATTTATTTTATTTTTTAACTTTTTCTTTTCTTCTATATTCATGGAATTACGTTAATATATGTGTGTGTGATTCAGTCTTGTATTTCTGGCATTCGAATAGTTTTTTTTTTCAAAAACTATAGGTATAATATAACGGTAATTGTTTAATGTGGTATATTAGTGATATTGTATATGACTAGTGTTATGGAAAGGGAAAAAAATAATATGTTTATATAATAATGGAATAATATAATGTAAGAGCTATGTCCATATGGATTGATCTGGGTGCTGTATAAAAAGCAACATTATGTAGTAGAGCAGCATTTCTTTCAATAAAGTATTTCTCTCTGTACAATCTAGATACATAATTAACTCCACGCTCATTCAATCTAACTGGTTTCTAACCGTCCATCCTCTTCTATTCCTCATAATCCTCCAAGGTCTTTGAAAATCAGATGGCCTCGGGATATTTGAATCGATGAGTGAAGAAACCACTTCAGTCACTAATTTCAAATTTTTCAGGAGAGAGAAAAAAACGTCATAACTGCTTCAAATTTTCAAATATTTGAACTTTTGTTGTCCTCTGTCATAACACGTATTTATGTTGCGGTCATGCAAAAATTAGCTAGTTTATACATAAATTAGGCTCAGGAAAATTAAAGATTTCGTTCGGACTTATGCTGTTTTTAGCTGTACACACAGCTGAACACTTGGAAAAAGGTAACCATTCATTAAAAGTTTATATTTTTTAATTAACAAATTATTTTACAACAATTTATATTAATTTTGATTTAATTTGAATATAAGTGTAAATACAAAGGCTCGGGATTTTATGTTACTTACAAATATTACGATTGATAATTAACTTAACATAATACAATGTAACATAATTAATGTAACGTATTGTAAAACAAAGAATATAATATTATTTATAAAAATAAAATTATACACATAGTAAATATATTTTTTAATAAATATATTTTTTTAAATAGATAAGAGTATTCATTAAGATGGTTGTGTGGAAATATTTCTATTCACTTCTCTAAATTTAAGCGTATTCATTTTGATAAACATTAATACTAATGTATTTACTTTTAATGGTGTAAATACAGCCATAAAAGTGAATACTTTTACAATCGTGAATACGGCCGTATTTATATTTACAGCAGCGAATATATATTATCTGTATTCATATTTCTTTTTATGAATATAATTATAAGTACCATAAATATAAATGGTATTCGTATATATACTTTTTAATATAAATATGCCCATCACTGCAGGTCATGCGATCCATCGTTGGGCGCAGAAACCACTTCAGTCACTGACTCATGTTATTTCTGCGCTCAGCGATCGAAAAATACGTCATGTATTTACGGAGCTACGCAACAGAGTAATGTGGTTCTTGAACTCAACACGCATCTTGCTTTTCTAAGCTTCTTTTCATCGAAAACGATTTTTCGCATTTTTTTGACTGAAGTGGTTTCTGCACTCACCAAATATTGAACTGGAGTGCTACCAATAGGTAGATTATTTACTAGTTTGTTACTGACCATTACAGGACTTCTGGATTACTTGTTGTGTTTTTAGTTATTACAGTTGTAAGTTTAATTAAATACATTTTTAAAAAGTAAGAGAATGTGATGTCCTGTCAGGGTTTGACAAAAAGCACCACTTGCCGTTTCAATCCTCCTTACTAATAAAACTCGAGTAGTGGGAGCACCTGAGGACTCCTAAGATGAATCTACTGAAACAATTCATTAATCACTTCAGTCTCGTTTCACACCCTCCAGACAGTCCGTCGTATTCGAGGAAGCAATAATCTAAGTTGATGATGATGAGAGAGGAGCCCCACCGTTTCTAGCGGAAGCGTGGAAGCGAATAGGCACATTAGATTTAATGATATAGGGAATTTGCTTGGAACAATTAATTTGGTCTTCTCAACGTTAAATATCAAATCTTTCTATCTCCCCATGCGTTGTTTCGGTTTATTCCTTCATCTAGTCTTAAGATAGCTTTAACCATCTCGGAAAGATTATATGATTGGTGAATTAGGAGGCCATTAGCAAATAAGTTTTATTTTGAGTAAGATCAACCTAAAATGTTATACAATTTGGGTGAAGCATTTTTAGAAAAACTAGAAAGGAACGAGGTTGACGAAAAAATTAAACTTCATGGTACAGACCTCTTTTTATCAAATTATTAACATCCGGCTAAAACTCTAAGAAAAGCTTCGTTTTATCGTAATATACAACTTTTTTATTAACAAGAATTCTCGGAATGAGAGTTTTTTCAATCTCATCTGGCAAAGTCGTCTATTTAATGAACTGAACTCACATTTGCTTTCCAGTTGTATCGTAAGATATTTTGTACAGAAAATCGAAACAAAAGAAAAAAAAGGTGGTCCCACAAAAGTATTGGACCATTTAGTGATACCTTGACCCACATATTATCAAAATAACAAGGTTATATTGGCCAAACGGCCCCATATTTTTGTAGGCACTTTTTTTTTCTTATTTTTGATCAAATTATCTTGTAATTTAAGTGCAAAGAAAGTGTGTGTTTATGAGTTTTTAGTGCTTTAATAAATTTATTAGTTTAATGAGAAAACTCCCTATTTTTGAGATTTGTTTTAGATAAAATATTCATCGGCTAGGATGTGATTGGCAGTGGAGTAGCTCACTTCCAATTTAGATAATTTCACTTTAGATCTTTATATTTGTTTATTTAGAAATTTTACATTCTGTCACATCAAGGACATTTATAATAGTGTTCAGAGAGCATACTCACACTCTATTTACAATAAGTAAAAATAAAAATACAGAAACTAATAATAATAAAAATAAATATATATAAACAAAAGAACTAACGTAATCACACATACTTGGCTTGAGTGGAGGATCTGGCCATTGCCAAAACTCCAATAGATGCTTATTCACAGAAGGTCTCTGGGCCACTGCCGCTTCAACCTTCGAGGAGGATTGTAAGGATGGGTGGTGCTGGATAGAGATTGTGCAAGGGGATTTGGATGATAGGTAAGGTTCTGGTGAAATTTGGAGAATTTTTCTGGAATAAGGTCTAGGACAAATGGGATATTAAGGTCATGGTGTAGGATTTTGTTATTTACATAGAACGGAGCATCAACTATTGTTCGAAGGACTTTAGATTGAAAGGATTGAATACGTTTGATGTTAGAAACTTTTGCTGTTCCCCATAGTTCAAGTCCGTATGTCCATATAGGTTTCAGTATTGTCTTGTGGATAAGTAATTTGTTTTCAATAGAAAGTTTAAATTTTCTTTTTAGTGGTCTGTATAGCGGGCCGTATCGTCGGTTGAGTTCTTGTCTTTTGAGTCTAGTATGTGGGTTCCACGTTAGTCTTCGGTCTAAATGAAAGCCAAGATACCGGACTGTGTGTGATTAAGGAAGCTGGATGTAATTAAAGTGTACTGGTGGACAGGAATTGCGTCGGAGTGTAAAGCTAATATGTTGGCATTTGGATTCATTAACTTTAATGCGCCAGTTATTACACCAGTTCTCAATCAAGGTGATGTAGCTTTGGAGATTTAAGGATGCTATTTCGGGATCAGAGTTGGATAAGATTGCGGTGTCGTCAGCGAATGTTGCAAGGAAAGTATCTGGATGAACAGGGATGTCAGCAGTAAAGAGGATGTAAAGCATGGGACCCAACACGCTGCCTTGGGAAACACCGGCTTTAATGGAGTAGATATTGAAAAATTCTAAAAAAAAAAAAAAAAAATTCCTCAGCGAACTCGAAAGGAGCGGTCAAAGAGGTAGGATCGGAGGACTAGGTATAAGGACTGAGGTAAATGGATTTTAAGCTTAAAGAGCAATCCGGAGTGCCATACCCGGTTAAATGCTTGCGCAATGTCCAGAAATGCACCCGAACAGTATTCCTTGTTTTCTAGTGCTGAGGAAATATGATTAATAACTCGGAGTCCTTGTTGAACAGTAGAATGTTGAGAGCGAAAACCAAACTGATGGGAAGGAATATTTTGGTATTCTATAATGGGTAGGATTCGTTTCAAAAGGATCATTCCAAAAGTTTTTGAAAGGATTGGGAGTAGGCTAATTGGTCCTGGAAAGGATAATAGTGGAGTGCTTCCATAACAGAGGAAAGTGGGTGGTGCGTAGGATACAATTGTAGATACATGTAAGGAATATGACTGCTTTGGATGGAAGTTGTCGAAGGATTTAGGGGGTAAGGAGATCATGTCCAAGAGCTTTACGGGGGATTAGTTTATTTAATTGAAATTTCACTTCGGAAAGAACAAACGGCCCAATATTTTTGCAGGCAATTTTTTTTTTATCAAATTATTTTGCGATTTAAGTGTAAAGAACGTGTGCGTATGAATTTTTAGTGCCTCAATAAATTAATTAGTTTAATGAGAAAATTCCCTATTTCTGACATTATTTTTAGATAAAACATTCATAGGCTATGATTTGACGGGCAGTGGAGTATCTCACTCCCAATTTAGATAATTTTACTTTAGAACATCCAATACTCAAGGTCCAAAGTTCAAATCCTGGCTGATGGCAGATAAATTATTTGTTCCTTTAATCAGCCGTGGATCGACCTTGGGGTTGGGAGATCATCCTGGAGCTCAGTTAACCTCTCTAAAGAGGGAACCCTTAATTAAATAATTGATTTTTTTTTTTTTTTTTTTTTTTTTAATTTCTTTATTGAGTATTATAACAATCTGTCTGTTCGACATTGGTTATAGTGAGGTAGGATGACATTCACACCATATGTACAAAAAAATAAAATAAATAGAACAAAATAATAATCAAAAGTATATACAATAGACAATAAAATAAAATAACCTAAAAAATAAGAAAATTAAAACTAAGGAAAAAAAAAAAAAAAATAACATGCATACCTATATACAATCAGGCGAGGGAACTCCAGGAGAACCCTGCGCTACTCTTCCAACCGCGTCACTGGTACTAAAGCCAGCGGAGATTGGTCGAGAGCACTTTAGCCACATACACACATGTCTTGAGTGAAGAATCTGGCCATTGCCAGAACTCCAATTTATATAATTTACAAAAGGTCGCGAGGCCACTGCCGTTTCAACCTTCTTGGAGGATTATAGGGATGGGAGATGCTTGATAGGGATTGTGCAAGAGGATTTGGGTGGTAAGTAAGGTTCTGGTGAAATTTGGAGAACTTTTCTGGGATAAGGTCTAGGACAAATGGGATGTTAAGGTCATGATGTAGGGTTTTGTTGGATACATAGAAAGGAGCATCGACTATTGTTCGAAGGACTTTAGACTG
The DNA here is from genome assembly GCA_928085145.1 of Nezara viridula. NCBI lineage: Eukaryota > Metazoa > Arthropoda > Insecta > Hemiptera > Pentatomidae > Nezara > Nezara viridula. Next base: position 53,931,524 of record OV725078.1, read on the forward strand.
GAAGGATTGGATGCGCTTGATGTTAGAAAATTTTGCTGATCCCCACAGTTCTAGTCCGTAAGTCCAAATAGGTTTCAGTATTGTCTTGTAGATCAGTAGCTTGTTTTCAATGGAAAGTTTAGATTTTCTGCTTAGTAGTCGGTATAGTTGGCCGTATCGTCGGTTGAGTTCTTGTCTTTTGAGTCTAGTATGCGGGTTCCAAGTTAGTCTTCGGTCTAAATGAAAGCCAAGATACCGGACTGTGTCTGAATAAGGAAGCTGGATGGAATTAAAGAGTACTGGTGGACAGGAATTGCGTCGGAGTGTAAAAGTAATGTGTTGGCATTTAGATTCATTAACTTTAATGCGCCAGTTATTACACCAGTGCTCAATCAAGGTGAGATGACTTTGGAGATTTAAGGATGCTATTTCGGGATCAGAGTTGGATGATAAGATTGCGGTGTCGTCAGCGAATGTTGCAAGAAAAGTATCGGGATGAACAGGGATGTCAGCAGTAAAGAGGATGTAAAGCACGGGACCCAAGACGCTGCCTTGGGGAACACCGGCTTTAACGGAGTAGATATTGGAAAATTCTGTTCCACAGCGAACTCGAAAGGAGCGGTCAGAGAGGTAGGATCGGAGGACTAGGTACAAGGACTGAGGTAAATGGATTTTAAGCTTGGAGAGCAGTCCGGAGTGCCATACCCGGTCAAATGCCTGTGCAATGTCCAGAAAGGCACCCGAACAGTATTCCTTGTTTTCTAGGGCTGAGGAAATATGATCAACGACTCGGAGTCCTTGTTGAACAGTAGAATGTTGAGAGCGAAAACCAAACTGATGGGAAGGGATATTTTGGGATTCTATAATGGGTAGGATTCGTTTCAAAAGGATCTTTTCAAAAATTTTTGAAAGGATTGGGAGTAGGCTGATTGGTCTATAGGATGTTGAGCTATTGAGAGGTTTTCCTGGTTTTGGGAAAAGGATAATAGTGGAGTGTTTCCATAACAGAGGGAAGTGGGTGGTGCGTAGGATACAATTGTAGATATATGTAAGGAATATGACTGCTTTGGATGGAAGTTGTCGAAGGATTTGAGGTGTAAGGAGATCATGTCCAGGAGCTTTACGGAGGATTAGTTTTTTTAATTGAAATTTTACTTCGGAAGGATGAATAGCTTTTGGGGGCAAGGAAAGTGGGATTGGTGATGTAAGGAGTTCTTCTACTGTTACGGTGTGGGCAGGATGGGATTCCGGATGTGAAATAAATGTATTGGATAGGTGAATGGCGAACTCCTCAGCTTTATCTTCGTCAGATGCTGCCCAGGAGCCATCACCTCGTCGGAGAGGATGGGAAATGCGGTGAGGATTTAGGATTTTTGTTGTGGTTTTCCAAAGGGAATTGTCGCGAGAAGAGAGGGAGGATAGGTAGGAGTTGAAGGATTGTGATCTGAAGGTGGCTAATTCCAGTTTTAATTGTTTGCAGTAGTAATTATAGGAGCAGCGGTCGGTAGGATGTCGGGATCGTTGCCATAATAATCTGGCACGGCGTTTGGTGCGGATTAGGTTAAGGAGGTGTTGGGGTAGAATGGTCTTTATAGGAATTCTGGAGGAGTCTTTTGGAAAGGAGGCAGTCCAGGCGGCTTGTTGGATTGTGGTAGTAAAGGAATTTACGGCACTATCAAGGTCATCGGGAGTTTTGAGGGATATGTTGAGATCAATATTATCGGAGATTATTTGGCGGAAAAGGTCCCAGTTTACTGGGCCCCTAATGAATGACGGTGGAGAAGGTTTGGGAACAGGTTCAAGTGAAACATTAAGGATTAGAGGACTATGGTCAGAGGAAAGTTCATTTAGACGTGTAATGGAACAATTGAGGGGACTTAAGCCGCTGTGGATAAAGAAATCTAGAAGATCAGGATTACGGTTGGGATCTGTGGGCCAGTAGGTAGGAGAGTTGGGGGAAAGGAGGTGAAAACGTTGGGAATTGAGTGCAGACAGCAGGGTTCGGCCACGAGAATTCGTGGTTCTGGAACCCCATTGTTGGTGCTTGGCATTTAGGTCTGCACCCAAGATGAAGTGATGTCCTAAGGAGTCGAGGAGAGAACTGAATTGGGCATTGGATATGGATCGGTTAGGAGGGCAATACGCTGATGCAAGAGTGACCGGAAAGGAGAAGGTTTTTATCACGATAGCGGTGGACTGTAGGAAATCATGTATTGGTAATGGGAGTAGGTGATGGGAGAGGGATTGGTGTACAATTACAGCAGTACCGGCATGTGCTTTTCCGTCAGGGTGGTCAGTACGATATGTCAGGTATTGTGGTATATTGAAGTGCTGTTTAGTGGTTAGTCGAGTTTCAGTAATTAGTGCCACATCAATGTTCTTGTCAAGTAGTAAAGTAGATAGTTCGTCTGTATGATTTCTAACACCATTCGCATTCCAAAGGAGAATGGATATGGGTTTAGGGATGTGAGTCATTTAAGGATTTTTCAAAGGAGGGATGAGGTGAGATACGAGATTCGTGAGGAGTGATATGAGTGGAGTAACAAGGGATTTGAAATCGGTGAGGAAAGATGCTAACAAACTTGTGAGATCTGTTGCATTTGAAGGAGGAGGAATATGAGGAATTTGTTGTTGGTGGTTAGGTATATTAGGATGAAGAGGATTTTGAGGTTGGGTTTGAGGTTGTTGTTGTGGCAGGGCTTGACATTTATCGGTTAAAGTCTTACCTCTAAGTAGTTGGGAGAATGATACATCATTGTTTACAATTCTGGAAGGCTCTCTCTCTCTTCTTGTTCTTAGTGCTTCATCTTGAATCCGGTTTTTCTGGTGTCTGGTTTTGAGATTCTTGTAAATTTGGCAGCCTTTGTAGTTGGCCGGGTGTCCCTCCAAGCATAGGGCACATACTGCTGGATCTTGTATAGGTTTGGTGCACTCTACAGATTTGTGCTGTTCACCGCACTTCACGCAACGCGGCAGATGGTGGCAATATGTCTTCGTGTGGCCATAGGTCTGACAATTATGGCACTGCACGATGTCTCTCTTGGGATATGGCTTCTCAACTTTCACCATTGTATAGTATATTCTTGTGATATCATATATTTTTTCGATACCTGGTGATGGCTCCAAGTCCACGAAAAACAATGGTAGTGGGATCCTATTTCGTAATCCTGGCTGTTCCCTGTCCTCCTTCAAAACGTTTGTTACCTGGCGTACATTGAAACCAAGCGTCGTTAGTTCTTCTTTAATAACTTCAGTGGGGGTTGAGGAATGTAAATTTCTTATCACCACTCGTAAAGCTCTTTCCTGCCTCAGCTGGTAAGTGTGAAAATTCGCATTTGTTTCTGATAAGTACTTCACTATTTTTCGGTAGGCTTCTGCAGAATCAGGTGTTATCTTGGTGTCATTGGTCCTGTTAAGGCATGAATAACTGCCAGAGCAGATTTTATTTAGTTGGGTGCAGAACATCTGGAAATTTTTTATATTTTTCACAAATATCGGAGGAGGCTTTGGTTCTCTGGGTATTGCTGCAGACTCCATTACTTCTTTGTCATTTTGAAGCACTTGGTAGGGGTTTGGAGTAAAGAAAGGTGATTCTTCAATCGTTTCTTGTGCAGACGTACCTGGTTGGGGCTGAGGTTCTGGTTCTGAAGTGTTCATTTTGGTCACTGGAGGTATTTCTCGTAGGCAGCGACGAGTCCTTTGTTTGGCTGGTGAGCTAACTCCGTCTGACCGAGACCTCTTGGGCACCTTACTGGCCATCACTTGCTGATCATACCGCATATCATAAGAGAAAAATAAATAAATAAATAAAAAAAAAGAAAAAAAAAAAAATTTTTTTTTTTTTTTTTTTCCTTAAAATAACAAAAAAAAAGATGCCAACAGTAAATATCAACTGCTCTGATATACACTTTAACTGTATCACGTGAATAATCAGAGAGATTCCGCTATAAAATTGGTAAAAACTGAGAGAGGAGTTGAGGAGACAACCTTCTCATCAGCTGATCCACTGCCTTCTTAAAAATAATTGATTAAGGTAAAAAAAAAACAGGCAATTGAGCGTGCTCTCGGTCAAATCATCGACTTGCATAGCCGTGGGCCAAGAAACAGCACTTTCCCTAGACAGTACTGAACCCAGGACTCTTCATGGGTTGCAGCAAGTTTTTTTTTTTATGATAAGATAAAGCCATTCACGAAATTTTAGGCGGATGTTAATAATTTGATAGAAACGGGTCTGTGCCACTAACTCCTGTTATTGCAATAAATTAATCAAAATAAACTTGATAAAATAAATTAAAAATAAAGCCTTTATCGTATAGTTGTGGTCTATATGTCGTAATTATTTGGTTGGATATGACCATGAAAGAAACAGGAAACATATATATTAAAATAATCTATTCTGAATCCAATAATAGATGACAAAGAAAAAGAAAAAAAAATCACACAATTACATGAATATTCGTTCCCATCCATTATTAAAAAAAAAATAAATAACAATTACGTTTATTCCCTAGTGTTATGAGAGTTGTGACATAATAACTTTTCCCAGTCAGGCGGAACTATAAACTCTAGGGGTGAAATAATAACTAGTGTGAACTGTTGTCTCCGCTGTCAAATGAAGAGTCGTTTACACCCACACACGTTGTCAACCCTCGAATAAAAGCAGAATTACAGCAACCTGTTATTTTTTTTACATCTCCCTTCGTAGCTGCTCTCCAGAAAATCTAATATCTCAGTTGTTGTCTCACGTCTACTGCTTTTTTTTGGAATTCGTTTTATTTATCTCTTCTATCTATAGTCTACCTATAAACTCTCTGACTCCTTTGTTTAATATGGCTAGGTTCGGCTAAAGTATCCTGTTTTTTTTATCAACAATATTTGTTTTCCTAAAATTATTGGATCCTAAAAAAAAAATGAATGTTGATTTCAGTCCTAATACAAGTTGCATGACTGTTCCAGATTAAAAGTTTCTAACCTCAGCACAGAGCCCCATTTCTCAACAAGGCGAAACAATCCCACCAATGAGCTCAGTGCAAATCATAAATAAATGAAAATCACAATTTAAAATAAAAAAGTAAGAGTCGTACTTAAGGTTAAATATTTAGTGAAATAAAATATAAATGTAAATAGTTGAACTAGCTGTGCAGCCATACATAATGTAAAATTATGGTTGGTACCTAACATGGTTGTATATTTGCGCTAGTTTTTAATCCAAGAGTAATTTATATCATCCTTTTGTTGTTTATAATTTTCATGCATTTCTAGTGTTACCCCAAATCGGTCTTGGTCTTGCACTTTGCAAGACCGCTTAACTGTTGCAAGACTGAAAAAAAAATCGATTTTTTGAATATAAATTAGGGCAAAATAGTCACTAATACATGATAATTTTAGTTATTATATGTAAAGAATTAATGTAACCAATATAATTTTGCATTTAACAATTCTAATTTTTCATTCGGGCTCCTAAAAAATATCAGTAATATTTCTATAGTAATAAGTTAATAGATAACTGCTGCGAGACTGCGCAAGACCAAAACTCGCATTTGGGCAACACCACTAGCGGATCCAGAATTTAATTTTGGGGGGGGGGACTTCAGCCCGATAGATTTTTTTTTAATAAACATATAACGATACTTAATTTTTTTAAAAAAGAAAGAAATTAACTACCTATATGAAATGGTGTTTAAGTGGTTCTTGAAGTCCTATTAAATGTAATTAAACGAAAAAGAATTTTCGGCGAGAGTTTCGGGCCGAGAGAGTTCCACGTGACAGGCCTTTGGTTCGGAGCTCGCTGAACGATACCAGACTCAACAAGGAGCTTCATGGAGGGCCTTGGTGTCGACATAAAGGACGTGGAAAGGTGGCAGAGAGTATAATCCTCGACTCCCTGGGAAACATCCACCACCATGAGCATGGGAGCGGATAGGGAGAGAGTTTGCTCTCGGGGGGGGGGGGGATGAGGGGAGGTATGCGTGTGTTACAGCATTTTTATATTATTATTTATTGAACACGTCCACTGTACTTTATGTATTAGGTTAGAAAGAGAAAGGATAGAATGTGAGGAGTGGGAACATGTATAGGGGGAGAGAAAGAAGAGAAAGGGTACAGAATGATTATAAATGAATGAAAGAAATAATAAAAATAAAAAAATAAAAAAGGAGAAAAAAATGAAAAAAAAAATAAAATAAAATAAAAAATAATAATAATAATATATATATAATATGTATAAAATATTGTATACTATGCTCATACATATTGTTAATCCTATATAATTGTATAATAATTTTAAATAATGTCTGTAGTGATTAATAAGTATGCTGTGTTGTTAGCAACCCAATGTAATTGGGCAGCACCATTTTATTTTATGATAATAAAGTAATTCTCTCTCCTCCGGATTAGAAACAATTTTCTGTTGTTTATAAAGTTGGATCTCCAGTAGGACAATATTTCATCAGAGATAATGAAATTTTCTTATTTTTTTCTTTGAGTCGTGTAACGAATGCCGTAAAGCCGCTTGGATATCAAAGGACTTTTTAAACTGGATTTTTTATTTCATACGCGACTGTTTGAACTGTATAACATTTCAGAGAAGTTGGCCGTAGTCTATGACCTATAAAACACTTTTTTGTTTATTTGTTGATTCTCAATTTCAATTATTTATATCTTAGGTTCATTATATATATTTCTGAAAATATACGAACATAATTTAACTATTCAAGCTTCAAAATTTGAACAAATGATTGATTGAATAGTTATTTAATAGTGCCCCCTATCAGTTTCCACTGGCTTCCAATACCAGTAATAGGGAGAGAAACACTGGGATCTCCTGGAGTCCTGCGTTGGCTTCCACATTTCTGGTACAAAGCATGACTCAAGTCCCCTGAAAGTATGTAAATATTGTATGTGGGTGTGAATGTGTTTCATTTATTTTAATTTTATTTAGCTTCTATCTATTATTTCATTTTCTGTACATATGCATATTAATTTATTTATTTTATTATTCAATATTTATTTTTATTTATTATTTTATTTTGCCTATTTTTGGATATTTGGTTATTAATCCATGCACTTGCGTACTTTGATTATTTTAATTGAGCAAACAGATATTATAAAATGTCATTATAATTATAATTCATGTGTGTATTTAAGTAGTTATGTTGATTACTTTAGTTATTTTTAGTTTATATACATTTAATTTCAGTATTTTTATGTTGATGTTTATTTATTGTAAATAGTCCGAATTTAGCTACCCTTCTTTCATTATTACCATTGTCCTTAGTTGTGACAGATTGTAATATTTCTGAATAAGGAATTGAATTGAAAAAAAAAATTAATAAATTAAATATTGTATAGCTTGTTTAATGGCTTAATATATCTTCTGATTTTTAGAGTTCGAAAGTGGTGTACGTACAAAAAAATACTCGAAGTTTCACTCCAAATTAATTTATTTATTGAACTTATTAAATAAAATAAGATCTAAAATTAAATTAAAATAAGACTTAAAAAAAGAATAAGAATAATTTTGATTAGATAATGTTTTATTATCATTATAATGATCAGTTATCTAGTAAATATTTCATAATTTACTACTCCATCACTTACTAGACAAACTCTCTAGTAATTAGCTTTCAGTTAATTACAAAAGACTCTTAAACATGACTACAACAAGACCTATTTGGACTTACGGAGTTGAGATTTGGGGCTCCACAAAGCCATCGAATTCCTCACGAATCAAATCCATACAATCCGATATCGTTCGTAAAATCTTCAATGCTTATAGCTTGGTCACTAATAAAATTATATTTCCCTATCTTACTATTATAAAAGAATCGCTCTGTGTGTGACCATCTCAGATTACTTATCGTCGGAAATTGAAATTTGAAGTTAATTGATGTAATATGATTAATAAAACTAAATTACTGAACCCATGACGAAATTTGTAATTAAACGTAAAAATAACAAGAATAAAATACACGTTTAAAGAAAATAATCGTGTGAGGGTAATAAAATTGGGAATGACGGGGCACTATAAAAAGACATAAAAATTAACTGGAGAACATTAAAACTGAAGATATAAGGATAAATTAGATTATCCTCAGTTTGACGGCATTAATAAATAAACAGACATGAAGGTAATTTTTTATTTTATTTTTATTTTTATTTTATTGAATATTAATACAGTCTGCCACACTGAAATGCATTGGTACTAGGGCTATAGCATTCATTCACAAATTATGTACATAAGAAAGGAAAATAAATAAAAATAACCGAGTAAGAAGAGAAAGAAAAAAAAAAATATATATATCTATATATATATAAATAAAAAGATAAAGTAATATACAAGATAATTAAAATAACAGATTAAAGCCGAATGATAGTAAAATAAATAAAACACATTCACACCTATGTAAAATATTTACATTGGCCCAGGGGACTCTGAATCAAGCTTTGTCCCCCAATCTTGGAAGCCAAAGCAGGACTCCAGAAGATCCCAGTGCTTCTCCCCCAACCGCGTCATTGGTATTGAGGTAAATAAATTAAGTATAGGGGATGGAGGAATTATCGGATCTAATTATTTCTCATAAAGCTTTATTTAACTAATACTGATATTACTGATATCTGCTGACAGAGTGTAATGGTCCTAATGAAAAAAAAAACAAATCAAGAATACCTTAATAATAGCGGAAAAATAAAACTTATTCGCTGTCAAAGTTGCCAACTCGTGTTATGGGACATTCGATTTGGAAGATTTGAAGTTAAATATAACCGCGTAAATGGATTGATTCCAAAGATAAAAATGATTGAACGTCATCACAGAAGAAATTTCACACTAAAGCTGCAGTCTCTTAGGGACACAGTTTCGTATCAAATGGCGGCAGTAGCAGATCCATGATTTAATTATGGGAGGCTTCAACCCGAAAGCTTTATATATATATATATATATATATATATATATATATATATATATATATATATATATATATATATATATATATATATATATATATATGAAATGACGTTTAACAGATTCTTAAAGCCCAATTAAAATAAAAATGTAATTACATTAACAATAATACATTTAGAGAATATTTGTTTATGTTTTTTTTTTCATGATTCATGGTAATATTTAATATCTGTATACGCATTATAATTTACAGAATATAACTTTGTTACGTATTTAGCTTATATAACCCACAGTGACAAATATGAACCAATAATATTTCCCTATCTTACTATTATATTTACAATTGAGTAGTTCTTTTTCAACAAATTTTACGATTCTCTCCTTATAAAAGTATCGCTCTGTGTGTGACCATCCCAGATTACGTATCGTCAGAAATTGAAGTTTGAAGTTAATTGATGTAATATGATTAATAAAACTAAATTACTGAACCCAAGACGAAAGTTGTAATTAAACGTAAAAAATAACATGAATAAAATAAAATAGAATTATCGGATCTAATTATTTCTCATAAAACTTTATTTAACTAATACCAGCAGAGTGTAAAGGTCCTAATGAAAAAAAAACACGCAAGAATACCTTAACAATAGCGGAAAAATAAAACTCATTCGCTGTTAAAGTTGCCAACTCGTGTTATGGGACACTTGAGAAAATTCGATTTGGAACATTTGAAGCTAAATATAACCGTGTAAATGGATTGATTCCAAAGATAAAAATGATTGAACGTCAGTCTTCAGTCATCATACAAGAAATTTCACACTAAAGCAGCAGTCTCCTAGGGAAACGGTTTCGTATCAAATGGCGGCAATAGCACATCCAGGATTTAATAGAATAGAAGAGAACAGAAAAATAATTTTATTCTGGGACGAAGTCCCTTCAGAATAACAAAAAAGTGCAGAAATTAAAATTTTATATCTGGCCAGATAAAAACAAACATAAAAAGTTAAGATAAAGATAAATCAGTAAAAAAAAATTGGTTATACATACTATATACAAAATAAAATAAAAAAATCTATATACAAAACTTTTAAAACCATACTAAGATACTTAAAACTATGTATAATGTTAAAATATAAATAAACCCTTTTAGAAAAAATAAAAAATATAGAAAAAATAAATGTAAATTCTTCTTAACAGTAAAATCTGTGTTTCTGTTGAAAAAAAAAAAAAAAAAGTCGAATCTATAATAAGCATTTAGATTATGAGCTATATGTGAATATGTTATTATAAATAATATGTAATTTTACATGAAAGGTTAGCTGGTATCTGACTGTTTTTGGGACAGGAATTGGAATAGGATGGTTTTGAATGTAGATAGGGATGAAGAAAGTCAAATTTTGATAGGAAGGGAATTCCAGAAACTAACAGAACGAGCAATAAAGGAGTTTTGGAACAAGGCGGATCTGTGAGAAGGAATTTAAAGGTCGGAAGGTCGAGATCTTGTGGAGAGGGAGAGGATTGAGGACTTGAATTGGAGAAGGTTGTAGGCGTAGGAAGGACGATGATTGTTGATGATATGATAGAGGAATGTACCTAGGAAATATTGTCTTCGAATGGAGGGGAACGGGGAAGGGGGAAGGGGCCACTCTAACTCAGTGTAGTGGTGAGAGACATGGTAGTATATCGGGGCCCCAATTACAAATCTCACGCAACTGTTCATTAATCTTTTCAGTCTTTATATAATTATAGGAGGCTTTAACCAAAAAGCTTTATATATATATATATATATATATATATATATATATATATATATATATATATATATGCTGGAAGAAAGAAAGAAACTATATATATGAAATGACGTATAACTGATTCTCAGAGCACAGTTAAAAAAAAAAAATGTAATTACGCTAACAATAATACTTCTAAAGAATATTTTTTTATGTTTTTTTCATAAGTCATGGTAATATTTAATATCTGTATACGCATTATAATTTACAAAATATAACTTCGTTTAAATATTTAGCTTATATCACCCACAGTGACAAATATGGACCAATGAAAAAAAAAACATTTTGAGAGAGGTGTACAGTCAAGCTTCAGTCCAAAAGCCCCTACCGTAGATTCACCCGTGATTAGCGGAACGGCCCATATATATTTAATTTTTTGTCAAAACGAAAGAGGCTATTTAACAATAACTAGTAACTCGCCACTAAAGGATACTAGAAGTAATTATTTCAATTTTCAAAATAAAATTCTATTATAAAATCTTAAGATACACATTGCTATTCATCGATACATACAACCTTGCGTAATTTACTTTTTAGGTGAATGGTAGAGGCCGACCATCCTGTGATGAAGTTTATATAACAAGCTTAAAAAGGATAGCCTTCTACTTTCAAAGTTAGTAGCATAGATATTATTAAGGTTAATCTAGTTTGTGAGGCAGTGTAGTGCATTAGGTTTTCTACATGGACTGTATACGGAGAGAATCGTAAAATTTGTTGAAAAAGAAAGACTCAATTGAAAACATTTATTTTTTCATTTCATTGAACGAATGTTGAAGTTTACTACGGCAGCATTTATTTTTCTAAAATAAGCTTTTAGACTCCATGACGCTTTCTCAGAATTTTTTTTTTACCCATAATGGGACTTATTTCAGTAACGTCCTCTCATTCTTTTCTATCATAGTTCTAGTTTTCTTCCAGCTGACCTATTCCATCGATATCTCCCAACGATATATTGCCTCCTAAACAAATATTAATCTTCCTCTATATTCTATTTGTACACTATCTATGAACATTTTTATTTTATATAGAATACTGAGAGTACAGACCCCACCCAATCCTACAATCTTTTAGCTACAGATTATTAATATTTAATTATTGATTCGTCTTTTTTTTATTTTGAAATTAAAAGTTTGAACGGCGAAACTCGTCCTTTGGTCAAAACCATTTTTTATATTTTTTTTTTTACAGTATCACTAAAATTAATACTTTGTTCTGGGATTGAAGCGATTTTTTTCAAAGTCAATCCTTTCATAAGATTTTAAATTGAATGAATTAAATGTTTTTGTCTGCTAATTTTACTATTTGAAGCATGATAATTAGTTATCATGCAGACTAATGAATAGGAAATCTAAATTTTCTATTGAAAACAAATTACTGATCTACAAGAAAACCCTGAATTCTATTTGAACCTACGGACTAGAACTGTGAAGGATAACAAAATTTTCTAACGTCAAAACCATCCAATCCTTTTAATCCATAGTCCTTCGAACAACAGTTGATGTTCCCTTCTATGTAACTAACAGAACCCTACACCGTGACTTAACAGCTCCTTGTAACCTGCCTAATAATCCTCCACTTCGACTACGGCTGTTTTGACGAAGGTGGGCTATATACCAGGCTCGAAATGAGACTGAAGAAACTCATGAACTGTTTCATAAGATACATCTTCGGGATCCCCAGGCGTTCACATGTTTCATTCTGGTACACCGACTTAAAGTGGCTTTATCCTCCATCCCGACGACAATTCCTGGAACTCCTTACTCTAAGTTCCTCTATCTACTCTCTCAATACCAGATCTCAACCTACAGATTTATATATTCCCTCCCATAAAACTACTTTCTTCATAAAATCTTTCGTCGTTCGTACTACCTCCTTTTGGAATTCTTTTCCTACCTCCTTACACCAATCCTTGTCCACAAATTCCTTCAAACAACTCCTGTTCCACCACCTACTCCACATTCGAACTCCCGCAAATATGTAAAATTACTTGCATCTGTATACTGCTTAATTTCAATCTACTGCAGGATCGCATTTTTTGTATTTTTTATTATTCAAAGCCAGACTAACATCCATAAATTTGTAACTTTTTCATTATTCTTAGGAGGCAGTAGTCCCTGAATAAAATTATTTGTTCATTATAATATTTTCCTTACATATCATCCAAATTCTCTTGCATAATCCTTATCAAGCTGCTCCCATCCCTACAATCCTTTTCCTAGCCCTTTTGTAAATAAGCATTCATCGGAGTTCTGGCAATGGCCAGATTCTTCGCTCAAGCCATGTGCGACTGAGGTTAAAGCGCCTCTGCTAAGCATCCACTTGTCCTTAGTCCAATACTAATGCTGCTGAGTGAGAGGTGCTGGGATCTCCTAGAATCCTGTATTTTCTTCCAAGAATGGGGGAGAAGACGTGGATTGGATTTCTCCTGAGTAAATGAATTTTGAAAATATTGAATAAAAGTACGCTTGTATTTTGATTATTTTAGCTTATCTTCGTTTAAGTACACTTACTTTTAGTATTATTATTTTTCTGTTTGATTTATTTGTATGTATTGTACATAGAGTTTTTTATTTTTTATTTTCCTACCTATATTAGGTATGGAATGTATTGTGATCGGGTCAAATTTTCGATATGCGGTATTCGACGGATCTATACGTTTCAGAGCCCCCTGAGTCCGAAAAACAAATTTTTGGCCATTAGTCTTTCTGTCTGTGCCATGATTTTCTCGGGAACTACTCAACCGATTTTTTTGCTTCTTTTTTTATTTTGTATGATTTTGACAACTGATGCCTGCGACAGAAATCGGATGCTCCGTGCGCAATATCTGCTGTGCAATAAATTAAAAAAGTGTTTTTCTATAGACTGTAGCGCAAAAACGGCTCTATCGATTTTGATGAAACTTTCCTATAATGTTCTAATAATTATCCTTTAAATTTTGGTACACAGACAAAATTCTCGAAAAAAATCAGGAAAAAAGTTATAAAGACAAGATAAATGTTTTGGAGCCTAACTCGCTGATTATATATTCTATGGTAAAATGTATAATAAAACATTTGAAAGGTAATTAAATTACCAACAAAACAAAAAAAGACATCGCAATCGAACCAGTGTTAGCGATGATACACTGTATTCTATTTTCTACACATGTTTTAATTTATTACTTTGCTACCTATGATAGGTAAGGAAAGTTTTGCGATCGGGTCAAATTTCCGAAATGCGGTTTTCGACGGATCTGTACGTTTCAGATCTTCCTGAGTCCGAAAACACCGTTTAAAGGTAATGAAATTCCCTACAAAACTGTATACAAATCGTTCATTTCGGGCAACTACTAACGAACTTACAGCTATTCAATTTCCAATGTAAGATTACAGGTACATATCCTGGTATCAGAAAGGGGTGAATGAGAGAGAAAAGATAACTTATTGAAAGTAAGGAAATCTGTGGCCTGCAACATACAAGCTTCACTATTACCTCTACTTTTAAAAGAAATTATTGTTTGACAAAATCAGACTATGGCAAAAAGTTTTTGATCAGCAATATTAGAGGGTATTGAAATTTTTACACTGATCTACCTTAAGCCGGTTTACATTGCTTTAGGTTATCAAATAAATCGTATTCAAATCTTTTCTTTGATCAACTTTCACTAAAATAAATCTGATTCAATTTTTTTTCGTTTCTTGATGGACGTATGTAAAGGTATAAGAACTTTTCTGAAATAGATAGGAAAGTTGTGTGAATGGACACACCAGATTTTGTTCTTATTCACGTTTCAGCGCTAAGTTGGACAGCATCGGCAAGAGTACAAACATTTCCCGCAAGCCAGCCCGAACTTTGAATGTTTCAGATTTTGCACGTAAATATTCAATAACCTATGTTACTTTAGGACTAAAGGATAGATTTGTATAATAGTTGATTTATAGATATATAATATCAAAGAGGGAAACAATTAATTTTTTTTTTTTTTTTTTGAAAAAAATGGAACATTTTATATATTTGAATGTCTCTTAACAAATTGAAATATGTGACATTAGATTGGCTGTTATACGGGTTTCGTGAAGTTTTTTTTTTTTTTTTTTTTTTTTTTTTACATTTGTGGCTACGGAAATAAATCTCTCAGACAGACGGAGCAGGGAGGGCTTAAAATGGCTTGTAATCCGCCCAGGCGCCTGTATAGAAAATGGCCCCTTGACCTATTTACTTAAAACAGTCAATGGAATATACCAAACAATAAATAGCTTATCCAAAATATATTTTACCATCATATATTATTACAAATGATGTAGGTAGTATAGTGGCAAATATAATAATAAAATTAAGGATTAATTTCAATTAATAATGCATAAAAATATTAATCACTATAGCATTGACTGTAATTTAACATTTAATTCCGAAATAACTTGGAAATAAAAAAAAAATAAAAAGCAAATAAAAGTCAAGGTAGGAAAATTCTAAGAAAAAAAGCGATAGGTAGGGTAGTACAATTTTTTAAAATTTAATTTGGATTCTTTTAAAAAATAAATTACATTCCCGGTATGACAATGCACAGTACAACAACAATCCATATTTCTGACCATTGTTACGTACGTAAGATGTTAAGTTGTAGTTAACTATTTAGAAAAAATCTACAAGCGTATTATTAGCATTAATTTCCGAATCCGATATAATTATTCGAATTTACAGCTAAAACCACCAATCTTCTTATAACATAATATTGTTAATTAATCAAAATAAAAATAATAAAAGCTATTGAAATTAAGAGGCTTACATCGTCTTGATAATTAATTAATTAGGTATGCATGTGTTTTTGCTTAGTTTTAATTTTCTTATTTTTATTTATTGTATATACTTTTTGATTATTATTTATTGTTATTTTGCTACAATTTATTTTATATTTTTTGTACATATAGTGTGAATGTTTTCCTACCTAACTATAACTAGTGTCCATGTGACAGATTATTGTAATACTCTTTGATAATTGTTGTATATACTTTCCGATTATTATTTATCGTTATTTTGCTTCTATTTATTTTATATTTTTTGTACATATAGTGTGAATGTTTTTCTACCTAACTATAACTAGTGTCCATGTGACAGGTTGTTGTAATACTCTTTGATAATTGTTGTATATACTTTCCGATTATTATTTATCGTTATTTTGCTTCTATTTATTTTATATTTTTTGTACATATAGTGTGAATGTTTTTCTGCCTCACTATAACTAGTGTCCATGTGATAGATTGTTGTAATACTCAATAAATAAATAAAATTGGAATCCCATATAGTTCTTCGTATTTACAGCTAAAACCACCATTCTTCATACAACGGAATATTGTTAATTAATCAAAAGAAAAAGAATAAAAGCTATTGAAATTAGGAGGCTTAAATTATCTTGATAATTAATTAATTAAAAAGGAAAAAAAATAAGGTTGAGATTAAATATTGAATAGGTTTTCAAATTTTCGTTCCAAAAATGATCAGTTTTCATGTGCCTTTAGCGCTCACAAAAAAAGGCCAGATTAGGCCTCCATACCAAAATGTCACAGAAGGATTTTACTTATCCCAAATGTGGCAATTTTGTTTATTACACATCGGGATGTGAAAATGAGATTCATAATTGAAGAAAATTTTCTTTGAAAAATCAGTATCGACTTCCTGTTGAATCAGCACCTGCTGAAGGGTAGGCGTAAATTATTCGCTTTCCACGGTCTCTGGGCTTCACTTCTTTATTTAGCTGTATTTATAAGTGTGTGGGTAATCAATCAAATGACCCATACCTGTATACTTAAATCGGGACAGAAAATGAGAAGCCAAAATCTATGGATCTAGGCTGATTTGTCACTGTCCTTGAATCCGAGCAAGGCGATACTGTCAGATTGGGCCCAAATAGTGGACTGCCGCTGCACACCTTAGTTCTTAGCAACGTGGGTTTAAGTGGCACCCTCCAGGCTATATGTGCTCCGATAAGCAATATACATCTGTAAGACCATTCCAAGATGTCGCGGCCAAAGAAGTAGTTCTAAAGTGCCAACCAAAAAAAAAAAAAATTATGTGACTAAATTAAAGAAATAGTATTTTATGACAATTTTTTTTAATTTTTAATCATCCACAACAATATAGTTTATAGTTTATTATTACGATATATGTGCTATATATATATCACCTGGACAAACGACTCACTTGGAACCCCCATACCAGCCTGAAACGACTAGAAACCGCCTGACGTTTTCGACTACTGCAGCACTTACTAGACAAACGCTCTAAGCTTTCAATCAATTACAAACGACTCATAAATATGACAATAATAAGACCTATTTGGACGTACGGGTTTGAGCTTTGGGGCTCCACTAAACCATCGAATTCTTCTCGTATCCAATCCTTACAATCCAAAATCCTTCGTAAAATCCTCAACGCTCCTTACTTTGTCACAAATAAAATCATCCATAAAGACCTCAATGTTTCATGTATTTCCGATTTGGCCCAATCCAGATACCTATCCTTCCATAACAAACTGTAGAACCCTCTCGTTTCAAAACTTGCTTCCTCCTCGATCCCTGATAACCCTTCGAGGCGTCTGAAAAGAAAATCCTCGGTACCTTCTAATATAGAACTTTCAGTTCTACCAATGGGTAGGTTCTCGTCACGTTGTACATGTCATGTAACCAATGTCACATTTACTTGTTGTATTTTTCATGTAATACAGTTGTAAATTTCATTAAAATAAATTTTATGAATGTACAATATATACATATATATATATATATATATATATATATATATATATATATATATATATATATATATAAATTAATTATTTTAATACAAAATCAGACATAATATAACTTTTTTTTTAATTCAGATTTTTTACACAAAAAAAAGTTAAGGGTCTATTTTGCAGAATATTAAATTGAATAGTTAATGTTATTTTAATAATGACTAAACTTTAAATATATGAAGTTCATTCGTAACAAGATGTTGATTATAATATTTTCACCGTCAAAAATTGTCATCCAAATTTTGTTCCATGTTTACAGATATCTGTTGATGAAAAACTTATTATTAAAGATTCGCTTATTCTGGCGTTGAGAACAGGGATGCGAGGGGAGGGGGTGGGTGGTAGGAGAGAGAGAGAGCGAGAGGAGAGGAGGACCTGAGCTGGCGGTCATTGTACCACCGTCATCCGCAGGACCTCCTGGAGTGCTGGAGTGGGAGGGTTCATTCACAGCAGTGCCTTGACACTTACACTGGAGCGTATACTCTTTCTCTAACGCGTCCGTCCTTAATAGAACTAACATTCTGTGGAATCGTGGTACCATCGTGGAAGTTTTGGAAGTGAATGGAAAAATCCAACGATTCACTACTTTTCAGTGTTTGATATAGGTAATTTAGTGAGGGCCAAATATTAATCACATATCATAAAACTGAATCTGGGATGATTCTATACTCTTGTGAAAAGGCCATAAAGGTCATGTGAAGTGGACTGTATGAAAGTGGAAATACCAATAGTCAATGTAATCAAATATGTACAGAAAGCATACAAATTATGGATACAAAAAAGTGTGCGTTTTTTTAGAAAATTAAAAAAAAATCACAGTTAAATATTCAAGTAAAATTAAGTTAAAGTTTCTTAAATCTAACGATTTGCTAAACACAATTTAAAATTGAGTTCCTTTTTTTATTTTATGATTTATTTGAGATTATTGAAATGAAGATTAGATAGGCTTTGATGACCTCGTAGTTTTACGCCTCTAAGACCTAAATAACAAACAAACAAGTTAAAGGTAGAAAAGTTATAAGTATGAGTGTAATTAAAATCAAAAGTTAGAGTTAAGTGAAGACAATTTACCAAAACAACTAAAATTAGAAATAAAATATTACAAGAATAGTTAACAAGTCAAATTAAAAATAGAAATCCAAATTTGTAAGAAGAAAAGTTAAAAACTACAGTTTAAATTTAAATAAAGAAGATGGCCCCGTGATCTCCTAATGTAGTCATATCATTAGAGTGCTACCATTGGGTAGTTACTCAGCAAGTGTATTCATGTCATTATATCAATTATGTCCAAATTTACTTGATGTATTTATGTAATACAGTTGTAAATGTCATAAAGAAAAAAAAAATTAAATGTTAGAAATTTCAAGAAGAAAAGTTTACAAAAACAATATAAATTAAAAGTGTTATTGAAACTAAAACTGTTTTTTTATTATTTTATTGAAATTTACAACTGTAAACATATATACAACCAGTAAATTTGCTATAGGAATATATTACATGAAGGTACTTGTGAAGAAGCTACCCTTTGGTAACAATTCAAAGATAAATTAATTTAGGAGGTCCCTAGGCCATCTTCTTTCAGACGCCTCGGAGGGTTGCCAGGAATTGTGTTGGATGAAAGTTTACAAACTAGAGGATTGGGGGTGACCAAAGAGTTTGGAATGAAAAGAGGTATATCTAGTTCTGGCCAAGTCTTCCACAAGAGGAATGTTGAGGTCTTTATGGATAATTTTATTTGTTGCATAATAAAGAGCATTTAGGATATTGGATTGTAAGGATTGGATACGGGAAGAATTTGATGTTTTTGTAGAGCCCCAAAGCTCAATACCGTATGTCCAAATGAGCCTGATGATGGTAGTGTAAATGAATTTTAAGGCGTTTGTCAAAAAGGAGTCCTAGGTAACGGATCTGTTAGACAGGGATCAGTGGAATATTGTTAAAGGATACGGTGGGACAGGATGTTGTAGGTTTACGGCGAATGGTAAAAGTTATTTGTTGTGATTTGTTTGGATTACTTTTAATTCTCCAATTTGCACACCATTTTTAAATTGCTGAAATATATATATATATATATATGTATATAAGAAATTTATTAGTAATATATATATATATATATATATATATATATATATATATAAGAAATCTTAATTTTTTTTTTAACAGCAACTAGAACTGAAATTAATTATACTTACTTGAGTGTACGCCTGAGCAAAGAAAGAAAATGAAAAGGAATGAATTGAATGTGGTATACGGATAGAAACATAATATATATCTTTTCAAGAATATTATATATTCCTAATATTTTTTTTTCTTCCTTATTCGTGGGACCTTACCCACGCGACGTCCCTGCTCTAGATTATTTGGACTTAGCTTATTCTTTCAAGTGCTCTCTTATATTCATTTCAATGGGGGAGGGGAGAGAAGGGCTTAGGCACGGTATGATATATTATATAGTAAGTATGTAATTTTTTTGTATTGAATCGAACAGTGAAGAAATTTTTGTAGTAGAAGTAACGCGAAAAAGAAATCTTATTGAACTATTATTGAAATAGTGAAAAATTATGAAAAATGTTTCCTCTAAGGTACCATTATTATTGTTTTCCCTTATTGATCCCTGATTGTTTGTAGTAATATAAAAAATAAATAAATAAATATATATATAAACCGTGAACGATTTTATAATTAACTATAGGAAAAAATGGGAGAAATATTTACAGAGGTAGGTAACAAATTATCGGAAAATTAGTAATATACAGAATTTTAGAAAAAAAAAAATCTAACATATAAGGTTTATATCAATTTAAAATATACATAATCTATTTTTTTAAACTTAATACACCGTGTATATGAATGATTTTAATTGTTTGAAGATCGGTCTTTACGCTTTTTCTTTTTATTTTAATTCATAAACAGATTAATCATCCATTTGAAAGAAGCCTCTATTCTTACCAATACACTCGTTGTTATACAATTAAAACAAAACAATATACGTTTAAATAAATGTATTAAAATTGAAATATTGTTAGAACTTAAGAATCGGCATTTTAGAGTAAAGCAGTGTCATTAAAAAAATAAAATTTATAAATTGTTCTTGGAAAGTGTTACTCTCCATTCAACTGCATCTTGGAAAATTAAACATAGTCAACAAAAAATGCTAGCTCAAGAAATGAAGTATTGTCCGTCACTTTCAAAAAGTTCCAAATACATATTAAAATAAGGACACAAGTGAAAAAAAAAAATGGAGAACATCAGCTACACCATCGAAACAATAAGGCTGTAGTGGACAGATGATGAGGAGGGAAAAGGAACGATGGTCTAAACGGATTTTAGGTTGGAAACCGGCCTTTGAAAACAGAAGAAAGGTACAAGAAGAGAAACTGGTATCAGTGCGCAATCTAAAGCCAATAAAATTTAAAAATGTAAGGAATGATGTTAATTCAGTTCAGAATGCCTAGAAAGTAGCAGAAATTTTAGATACCATCTAAATCAAAAATGTCTGTACAATAAAAATTATTTTAGTATTTTCAAAATTTATTATCTCATAGAACATTTTAACGAATATATTAAGCTTGAATTTTATATATTAGTATTTCTTGACTAAAAATAATTAATTAATTTCAAATGTTTTAGAACTTGAATATAATGTAACAAAATATCACATAGTTTGTGGTGAAACTCGACATTTGAAAATTTTTATTAAATTCACAGTTAAAATGTGATCTCTTTTATGTGATGTGAAATAATAAAATTGCGAAAAAAACTTAATTATTTATCTTCTTATTTTCTTTTTTTAGGAAGCCTATGTTTATGTATTTTTTTTTACAATTAAGGCATAAAAACTTCCAATTTTCTTCATAGCCCATTATTCACATTTATCATCTCTAACAGGACAATTTTCCCATCATCAGAGCAATTCTTATATTCACTTGCTTTTTTTGATGTGGCACCATTTGTCAAAAATTTAAATATTTGTCACGTTCATTACATATTTATTTGGTGTTACACATCCTTTTTTTTATTCATTGTTACACTTACCTACATTTGGCTACTTTGTATTCGTCCTCTTATTTCTTATTATAGCTGCTTGTTGTGTTCTTTTGTCTATTGTCGTTTTTTTAATTTCAATATTGGATAGTATGTCCGAATAGTGTGTACCCAGGTGTTTTGTATCTGTTTTATAGTTTACTGTTCTATTATTCTTTTCTTTTTACATGTATGGCTTCCAGCAGTTTCCTATTGTTTGATTTAGATTCTATTTCTAATATGTGTGGGTTTTTGAAATCAAATGTGTGTAGTGATTTGCTACTGTGGTTTGCTATTGCTGTAATTTTAATGTTTTCACTATTTTTGCAATTTGATGTATGTTGTGATATTCTGGTTTTTAATTTTTTAGATGTTTCGCCTATATATATTTGTTGACAGTGTTGGCAGTCTAACTTATAAACAACATTTTTCTTGTCCAGTGTTTCTATTTTGTCTTTTGTGTTTGTCAAGTATTTACCTAATTTTTTGTTATTATATATGCCAAACTGAATTTCCGGCAGGTCATAGTTCATGAATACTTTTGCCAGTTGTGGTATGTATGTCATTTTGTTAAAAATTCTTTTATTATATATTTTGTTTACTTGTGGATTATTGTTTTGGATGTTGTCATTTCTTATGTCTGTCTCCTTGAAAAGCTGTGTAATAAATTGTTTAGGCTTTGTTTGTTGTCCGATATTATTTATTGGTGTTTTTGGTGTTTCTTGTTTTTGTTCCAATTTTTTATGTGTGTTTTGTTGTGTAATCTGCTGAACTATAATTTATGTATTAGTTTGATAGGGTAGAAATTTTCTGTTAGTATTTTGTATATTTCAGTTTTTATTTTTGAAATGTATGTTTGGTCAGTTAATGTTATAGCTTTGTTTATAAGGTTTCGGTTTGTGTTTATTATTTGGTGTTTGGGGTGGTTGGAGGTGAAATCGAGTATTTTATTGCTTGTTAGTTCTTTCTTTGTCTGATGATGAAAAATTGTGCCGAAACGTTAGCGGTGATAAATGTGAATAAAGGGATATGAAGAAAATTGGAAGTTTTTTTTTGCCTTAATTGTAAAAAAGAAAATAGTTATTAGTCGAAATAAATAATGTTATAATAAGCCGAAAATTCCACCCCGATAAAAGGATCTGCGTAGAAGGAAAATCATTTCCGGAAGTAATAAAATTCAAATACCTCGGCTCCACAATAACTAGCGCAAACAGAGGTTTCTTCTCCCTTTCAAAGGTATTGAAGTCCTAAGAAATCTTAAATTAAAGGTGGATAATGCTATGATAAAACCTGTTCTAATAAATGGCTAAAAAAATATTGAAAGATTTGAGAGAATGGAAGAGAAAAATCTTCCACACGATAAGCGAAGCTATATGAGATCAGAGTACTAACACGTGGAGAATAAATACCAATAAACAATTGCTTACTGAAACTGGTCAATCAATATCCCATGATATGAAGGCATGGATGTTAAGATGGGCTCGTTGCGATCCATGTGGAAGTCTCTACGCATCAATGAATGTCTCAATAGAAAGTACAATATCACGTGGAAGGCCAAAGAGTAGATTGACAGGTATAATCAACAAAGATACAGCTACGTGCAGATAACTGGAAAGAAATAGCCGAAGACAAGTAGAGATGGTGGCTTGTATAGGCAGCAAACGATCTACATGGTCTGCAATGCTAGAGAGAGAAACACTTTATTTAAAGCAAGTATGAGATAAGGACTTATATATATATATATATATATATATATATATATATATATATATATATATATATATATAGAGAGAGAGAGAGAGAGAGAGAGAGAGAGAGAGTGATTGATTGATCTTTAATTGTCTTAGAGCTTAGAATCCTTTCTTACAGACAAAAGTGAAGTGACATTTTAGACTTAGCATTTTTCAGCACTATATGTAATATACAATGTTCCTTATTTATGATAATATTTACAATTTAATTTTAATGTTAGTAATTTTATAAAATGAGGATAGTATAAGTGTCAGTAGTATAAATATAAAATGAAATATGATAAAAGAAGAAAGAAAAAGAGAGAAAAAAAAGAGAGAGATTATAGGTGATACTACAGATTCAAGAACCGGAAAAAAACTAATAAAAATAAAAAAAAATAAAAGAGAGAGAGAGAGAGAGAGAGAGAGAGAGAGAGAGAGAGAGAGAGAGAGAGAGAGAGAGTTTGATAGGGGCATCACATTTTGGAACTTCCAACCCTCGAAGGAGTTATTCGTGGGAAACACCACAGTCCCCGATATGGAGACGAGAAATCAATGAATTTGTGTAATCCAAAAATAGAGAGCTTGTGCAATCTATTCTCTTGTGTAATCTCCGTTTACCATTTCTTATTTTTTTGTATTACACACAAGCTGAATTTAATATGATAATGAATTCAGGAATAGGGACTTAAACAGAAAATTATGTTTTAATATTTATTGGAATCTCCTGGGAGTAATTATATTTATAAACCGTGTGTTTATGCCGTGAGTTTGTATTTATGAATCCCATAAGGAATGTAATCCCCTACAAAACTGGTTATTATCCATTTCGGATTGAAGTATACATCTTAACAACATACCACAGATATCGACAGTATTTTAAAAATATTTTTGTCAAATTTTTAACAACCCTATACCTCAGTAGTTTTCGACATGTACTCAAAACATAGAGTTAACGTAAAACTACACAAATATCTTCATATTCTTGAAAATCTGGAAACTCTGTTTGCTTTATTTGTGTTGTCAGTCACGTGGTTATAGTTAGTAATGAGCTTTCAAATACTCCCAGGCCGAGGTACTTCTATCCTGACCTCTTCAGAAATAAGTTTTCTACGCAAAAAAAAAAAAATAAATAAGAGTTATTAAAAAATCGGTGAAAACCTGGACCACATCAAACCGTCTTAATCGTATAGAAGAGATCGCCGTGACCAGGTTAAGAATAGGACACACAAAATTTAACTCATGGACATCTCATCACTAAGCAGCCACCACCAAATTGTCAACACTATAGTACCCTTTTATTATTAGTACCCTCTTATTATCAATCATATTTTTAAAGAACGCCCTTATTATACTTCAAGCCTAAACAGATTATCTCTAAAACCGGATATATTAGTAGTATTAAGCAATAAATAATCAAACATAAAAACAGTAATAATTTTTCTTAAAATCCATAGGCTATTAAATAAAATACAATTTTTATTTTATCGTGCTTTGCTTTGTTTTTTTTATTTATTTTAATATATTTTATTTTTATATGTTTTTTTTATTTATTACTCTATCTATCTATTTTTAATTGTTGATAATTCATTTTTTCTTTTATTAAAAATTTAACAGATAACAAAAATAACTGACTCACAGGCGTTGATGACCTTTTACGCCTTAAAGCATAAACAAACAAACAATCAAACCTCAGTAGTTATACCGAATTCTCCAATATGTTGCTAATAAAAAATTCTGGAAATCATGGGTTCATTAATGTTGGCAATATCATTTGTTTGCCTAAAACGCTCTGAAATGTAGTTTATAAGGAAATATGTACTTCATTTATAAAAAAAAAACTTTTTCAAACAATTTTTTAATAAAAAAGTACATAAAAATATCCTAATATAGATTATTAAAATATTCTTAGATAACTATTTTACTTATCAATGGCAAAAGTAAAATGTTTTTCCAACACTTTGATAAAATAGGTATTTTTTCCAGCTCTTCAACAACTGTGCTGCGTAGAAAGGTCATTACTAAAAATAAAGAGCACTAAAACGGACCATTGTTTTAGAAATAGGGTCAATTAAGACAATTAAAACGGAGGAGAACATTGTATTTAAGAGCGATTAGGATAATTAATGGAAACATTTTAAAAATGAATTAATATCTAAAAAAAAAAAAGTTCGTCTAGAGAATTTATTCATGGTTGGGATTTACTCGTTGGTCTGTTTTTTTCTTTTTAGTTCTAAATTAAGGGTAAGTCGCATCTTCCATTGAAACAATGATAAGAGAATATCTCTTATCCATTTTAGATCGTGCCTGAAATTATTTTTGGTCAGTCATGATAGAAAAATTAAGAAGGTGCTTTGAAAAATCTGAGAACACGAACTGGAGACGTATTTATAAAGAGAGAATATTCCAAGCTTGGTTTAACGGACCAAGTCTTTTCATAAATATTTTCTAAAACTGAGCCAAACGAACTTATTATTTTAATAATTAATTTCAACCCAGGACCAATATTTATTTAATTTCAGACCTATTTTAGTATATATAGTGAAAGAATAGTAATAAAATATATAATAATTTCACTATTAATTTTTTATGAAATCCTTCCAGGTAATTTTTTTTGTTCTCATTATCATCACGCCATTATGGCTTAAAATATGTATATTTAAATATGATTAGTTCATATGTTTTAAAATTTCCTCGAAACCAATTAATTCATTTCATCTAAAAATCACTTATAACAAAAATCTATATTAAAAATGACTAAACATTCCGTAAAATAATATTAATAAGTAATATTTTATAGGCAATAGTTTTTCCATTTGGTTAACTCTTGATAGAGTTTAGAATTAGTTTATAAGAATTCAAATTCCATTCATAAAGGAGCCGGTTATAAATAAAGTGATTTCTGTAAAATGATAACGGTACGAGTGATTTGAATCGATGATAATAACTTCATCATCTTTTGAACAATTAGGATTTAATGAGATACATACACATATATTGCAATAAAATAATAGTTTACATTAAATGAAAAAATGAGTAACCAGATTTTATCACATACTCCATCTTTTTGATGTACTGTTTCCGAATCATAAATTATGTAACCTAATGTCTAGATAAGTTTTGAGATTTATACATATTTTTTTCTATAATAATAGCAAACTTTCCAAACAGTTTTATATTATACCAAGTTATGGGGAGGGTTTAGATAAAATAATTCCAAAAAGTCCAGTTTTCTGTTCTTGAATTAAAGCCTAAATAAATTTAGTACAGCTAGTTTAGTAAATTTAGTTTTAATGATTTTCCTCTTAAGACCATTTGCCTGTCTTAAGACAAAAAAAGCGCTGCAAATTTTTTCACAATGGTTTATTATTTCCAAATAATTATACACATAAAGTAACATTACCTTCCTAGTGACAAATAAAAATAAATAAACGGTAATTCCAAATATTGGTCAACACAGTATTGTTAATCATTAGTAATATACTAAAAAAATTAGCATTACTTCAGTAACACATTCAAAAATAAAAAAAACCAAACAAAGGATATAACCTTTGAAGCAGAACATATAAAAAACATCTAGAGAACATATCTCGCTCAAAATATCCGATTTTAACAATTTTTTAAATTGTTTTTTAGGAACTTCTAAATAATCATTAAAATAATAAACCAAAAATAAGAAAATAATAAACCAAACATTTTTAAAAATCGCAATATCTTTACTAATAGTGCTTTTATTTCGATGAAACTTTCTTCATTTTTTAAGAAATTTAAATACCTTTGAATATCATAGTATCTACAAGAAAGTGTATACTTTTTGAGTTATTCGGAATCTAATTTTACCATCCCTCGTAACTTTTCTACCAGCTTCTTTTCGTTGAAGTGTGTTATATAAATAAATTCAAAGGGTGTCGAGAAGAAGACTTTAGCGAAGTTTCATTGAAATCGATATATTCGTTTAGGCGCTACAGTCTATAGCTACGCAGGTTTTTCGGTCGCCATCTTGAAAGGAAAAGGTGGATAGAAATGTCGTTGAAGAAGGATCATCCTCAGGTGACCTCTAA
This sequence comes from Nezara viridula, assembly GCA_928085145.1. Lineage (NCBI taxonomy): Eukaryota > Metazoa > Arthropoda > Insecta > Hemiptera > Pentatomidae > Nezara > Nezara viridula. The sequence goes on from OV725078.1 coordinate 53,958,778, forward strand.
TTTTAAAGCCAAATTTGAAAAAAAAAAAAAATGATTCTAGTAGTTTTGGAGAAAATACGAGGACAGCGGACGGCGGACGGACAAAAAAAAATTTATTCATTTTTCGAATTTTAAGTATCCTGAAGCGTAAAAGTTCAAATTTTGAGAGGGGGTTAAGTTTTTGAATTTTTTCTTCGATCACAATGGTTCATTATTGGAAATAATAAGCCAAAATTGACGATATTTTCAGTTTTACGTCGATGAAATTATAAGGCTTACAGAGTTAAGCTCAAATTGTGGCTAATTTAAAACTATTAATTCAAAATAGTTAAAACTCTTTTTTGTTTTTCATATTTAATAACTTACATACTTTCGAAATTATAAACAAAAAAATTAAAAGCAAAACATAAAAAGGTGGAAAAATTTTGTTGTTTATCGTGAATATCTCAACGCGCAACGGGAAAGTTTGTTAGAAAACTTCAGATCCTGATTTAATATCTCCATAAAATATAGAAGTGTTCAAAATTAGAGTCTAACAGCTTTGGACTAGCTAATAAATAGATATCCAACAATACGATAAAAATCTATCATACGAAGTTAACAGAAAAAGGCAGTGCACAGTTAAACTTTATAATTTCACTTATTTTCCTGTTACAAAAAGCTCTCTGCTAAATCTTTTATTCTATTGTTCAGTCACTTCATCAGTATTGAAATGACTAGGGTATAAATGAAAAAATTCCAAACCATAAAGTCTGGAGTTTTTAACATGAACTGTTAACCGTTACACTTACCCAAGCAAATAAATACTGGAGGAAAAGGGAGGTTGCATAAACGCAGTAGAGGAGGGTTATATTAAACAGCTGATTAGAAGGGATGAGAGGAAAAAGCATTACGCATACCATAAAACTAAAATAAAATAATAATATGTAATAAAATTAAAATACGTTAAATAAATTTAATCGATTAATACAAAAGAAAATGTTCCTAGATATATAAACATAACAGGTAATTCATATTTCTTTTTATATTGTTAGTTATGTAGTAAATGTAAAAGAAATCGGGTTTTTGCCCTTGAATGTCCTGTGGGTTCACTCCAGTGCTCCAAAAACCATTGAAATTTCGAACATTTTTTGGTTCTGCCACATCATTCAGTACTCATAAATGGCATTGTTATAGTGATATAAGAATCGTTATATAACACCTCCTCCCCCGAAACCCAACCCCCCCATCCCCCCCCCCCCGCCCTCCCCCCCCCCCCCCCCCCCCCCCCCCCCCCCCCCCCTCCCCCCCCCTCCCCTCCCCCCCCCCCCCCCCCACCCCCTCCCCCCCCCCCCCCCTCCCCCCCCCCCCCCCCCCCCCCCCCCCCCCCCCCCCTCCCCCCCCCCCCTCCCCCTCCCCCCCCCCCCCCCCCCCCCCTCCCCCCCCCCCCTCCCCCCCCTCCCCCCCCCCCCCCCCCCCTCCCCCCCCCCCCTCCCCCCCCCTCCCCCTCCCCCCCTCCCCACTAGCACCCACCCGCCCTCAACCAACCAAAAGCAATACCATAAAACCAACCGCCCCAAAACTGACCCCCCAAATCCCCGCCCCCCCCCCCCCCACAAGAAGACCCACCCTAACTCCCCTCAAAACCATCAACCCAACCACTCGACCTAAACTTACAATACGCTCAAGTCCACACCCCCCAAAAACCCACCTACTCAAACCCCCCATCCACAAACTCCACCCCTAACCCCCTAAACTCCCCAACCCATTAAAAAACTCCCACCAGAGCAACCCTTTCGCCCCAATTCAAAAAACACACCCCCACCCCGACCCCCCCCCCCCCCGTCATAAGCCAAAAAAAAACAAACACCGAGAATCCAACTCAAATAACCCCAACAGAAACAACTAAAACCTATCCTATCCCAACGCGAATCCCCAATCGCTCCCGAGCAGACACTAGCCACACAGACAAGGACAAGTGTACATATTACCATCGCCCAGAGACTCAGTAACTTAAAACGCAATCTAACAAAAACAGACCTTACTTTAAAAATTTAGATACTAGACACTATAACTCCACCCGCATGCCAACTTCGACGGCGAACACCTCAAAAGAAAACTTGGCAACCAAATAAAATCACATCTAAACATAAAGAAACCACCGATTGTCAGTAGATATCAGTAACAAATTATTGCCAGTATGAATTTATTAGTTGTTAAAACAAAAATCGATTTTTTTACCAGTCCTGGTGCTGGTCCTGCAACAGTTAGGCGGCCTTGGTCTTGGTCTTGCAGAGTGCAATACCAAGACCGATTCGTTTGGGCTACACTACTTGTTATAGTTTGTTTTGTGAGCCCAGTAGCCCAGTGTGTTTTGTATATGGATTTTTTTTGTTTTTGTAATATAGCTTATTAAACTAATATTTCTTTACTTTTTTATTTTTTTTATTATTTTATTTAAGGGAGATGTAGTATTTTAATTGTGTGCTATTTTTTACTTTAGTGATTTTTCTAAAGAGATTTTCCCAGAATAAAGTTATTTTCTACTTTTTGAAAATAGCCCGACCTTTTGCAAGCTACACCCCATTTTTTGTGCTTATTTGCCTGAGCTATAACTCGGAAAGAGACATTTAGTAATTAGAATATAAATGAAAAATATATGATCTTGTATTTTATTTCCTGATGATGTCTGAATGAGAAAAACTTTGGCTGGTTTGCTTGGATTGGTAAACATATGATTACATATATGTTAAAGATTTTGTAGTTTTCATTTTTCCATATATAACGTAATCACTGTATGTCTCTATTCGAGCTATATGCTTATTTTAGTAATATTATTTTTGGATAAGCACTGTATTCACTGAGTTTTGTAGGGTATGTAAGTTACATACACCATCAAGCTTCTTTTTTTGTATTTATTAATTTGTTATTATATTTAATTAACACATTTTTGTACAATTATATTTCAGATATGCGTATTTTTTTTCTTTTTCCTTTCATCTACCTTTTAGGTTATTTAAAGAGCATTTTGTAAAAATACTACGAATATTAAAATCCGCATTTCTTGAATATTGAGGTCCGTTAAGTATAATAATCGGCGATGCTCCGAACAGAATGGAATTTACATCATGATAGTGGGGGAACCTGTGTATGAATTATGACTCTATTATTCCTTCATTATATTGCTTAATATACGGAGTGACGTTAGTTGAAGTATGTACTCCACTATCAATAATGTACACCCATAATTCTAAAGTACTCACTTGAATTAATGATAATAACCTGTATCTCCTCTAAACCATTATTAAGATAAATTTACTAATGGATGATATATAGTCTAATATGGATTTCGTCCGTGACAAAGAGGATAAAGCAATCTTTGACAGCTACACAACCCTGCTATAGAAAACTTATCATGACATGGCGAAAGAATAGAGATGGGTGGTACTCCGTTACTTTCAATGATTGGGTTATTTTCCAATTACAAGAAGAACTTAGCGATAACTATCTGAGTATTTTTCCATTGTTCACTCGCTCCAATATTATTAAAATGAACATTTTTTTTTATTTAATATCTTTTATTTGGTATTAAGCTACATTCTTGTGTCATCGGACTCACAGTATTGCCTATGACAACCGAATATATTCTACGCCCCTAAAGGGCTGTTTTTGAAAATACTATCGAAATTAGATAGATAGGAATATAGAAAAATAAACTTTATTTTGGAACAAGGTCGACTAAAAATAACAGTAATGAACAAATAAAAAAAAAATACATAAGCGGCCAAAAACTAAATTAATAAAACTTTTAAAAATGTATACTCTAATTTAAATAATATATAAACAACTAAAAAATAAAATCAGCTAAAAAAGAATAATTATTATTGTAATGGAAATTAAAAAAAAAAAATATATATATATAATATATATGGGGGCTGGAGTAAGAGTTGAGCAGAGGAATGAAGAGGAATGGGGGATCGGAGGTAGACCACCTCATCAGAATGGTAGGTAGACTAAGCCGTGCTCTCAAAACCAGAATCAAAATAGAGCCCCTGGGAGTTAGAACGCGTGGTGGCGGATTGCGGGATCAGACTGGAGGATGGGACGTTGAAGGTAGCAGAGACAAAACGGAGAACACCCCCCCTAGACTCGTTATATCGTGGCACCTTACCGCATCGCGATCCCGCATCCGACCCCTTCCTACCTAGTAGATTCCTTCCTCGGATCTTCTTTGCTTACAATTGAATATTTACCCATAGTGGCCTTTAAGGACGGGTGGGGGAGCGGGGATCGAAGGAATTACAAGGACTAACATATAGAAATACCAAACGCGCAATGGTTCGGCCGCCAGTATATAGGCTCAACATAAAGGAAGTCAACCGTGGAAGCCGGCGAAATTCCGGCAGGTAAGTGAAATCCGTGTAAATATGTACTTCATAGACAAAGAGCATTTGCGGCTAAGGTGCTTCCAATATGGAAAACAAATGTTAAAGGCAGACTTTGAAGCGTGGTTTTAAAGTCAACTTGGATGGGTGACCCACACCGATTTGGTTGACCCCCGTGGACTAAAAAAAAATCCGGGAAATCAGGTGATATGTTTCTAGGAAAAAAAGACCACAAACAAGGTCAAAGAAAAAAAAAATAAAAAAAATAATTATATATACTATTATTTATATGAGAGAGAAAAGAGAGATAGGAGCGGGAAGGAGAGTGAGAAAGAGAGACAGGAGGAGGGGGAGGTGGAAGGGAGGAAGGGGGGGGGTGGGGGTTATAACTAGGTTGTTCTGTGTATGATCTGTCATGCTTGTTGCAACAAACGTTCATAGCCTTTACCTTACAACGCGGAAAGAATTGCCACACACCTCCGTCGCTTTTATTCTTCCTCCAGATAATCCCCACTACCTATTCTCCTTAACATCCCTTGCGCTCTCTCTCATCTCTCCATCTTTATTTCTCCGTTCGCTCCTGTGACTCATGCTCTCCTACTCCCTCTCTACTCGCTCAGCCCCTCTCTCTCTCTACCTCTCTCTCTGAGTGCTCTCCGTCTTTCTCAACCCGACTCTCCTCCTCTCCTCCCTCCTTCTCTCTCACTCTCGCCCGACGCTGTCTCCCATCACATGCTCATTACGGATTCTCATATGGAACCCTTTTCTCATGTTTTTTGTGGTTGTCCCTCTATGTACGAGTGGGATGTGTGTGGTGTAAGTGAAGGATAGAACGTTTTGGACGGATTGAGAGCCGTGTATAGATCCGGAACCTTGGTTGAAGGTGGGACGGGTCGGGCTTGTCGCAGGCTAACAATGTGGAAAGCAAGAAACGGGTGAAGTTTCTCCTAGGCCTATATCTTACCTGGTCGGATACATATGTTAGCGCCACTGGTCACTCCATCTTAATCTCATTATTCGTGTTTTTCACTGACTTCTTATTCTTTTTTTCGTTGGTTATGCTCATTGTTTACCTTTTCATCTTACTAATTCTTTGTCTTTTCTTATTCTGTATTTAAGTGCCATTTCCTCTGTCGTGTTCCTTCATTACCTTACCCTCTACTCTTCTACTTAATTTTCCTAGCTTCTTTCCTATTCCCCCTCACCCACCCCCTATCAACACATCTCTCTCTCTCTTCCAACACTCACCCGAACGCTTCCTCCACACCCCCCTTCTCCTCCTTCCCTCCCTTTTCTGCATATCACGATCCTCATTCTCTCTCTCTCTCCTCTCTCTCTCCGTTTATCTTCTATTCCTCTCTCCACTCCTCTTCTACTCTCTCCCTCTCTCTCTCTCCTCTACTCCACTCTCTCCTTCTCGTCACTCTCTCCTACTCCCTTCTCTCCTCTCTCCTCTCTCTCTCTCTCTCTACTATCTCTCTCTCTCTCTCCCCTCCTCTCTCTTCTCTCTCTCTCTTCTCCTCTCTCTCTCTCTCTCTCTCTATCTCCTCTCTCCTCTCTCTCTCTCTCTCTCTACTCTCTATCTACGCTCTCTCTCTACTCTCCTTCTTCTCTCATTCAACTTCTTCTCTTTCCTTATCTCCCTCTTACTCTAACCTCCTGACCTACTTCTATTTCCTTACCTATCTTTAATCTTCTCTTCTAACTATCAGGCCTCTCCCTCTCTCTCTCTCTCTCTCTACCTTTCTTCTCTCTCTTCTTTCTCTGCTCTCTCTTCTCTTCTACTCTCTCCTCAACTTTCTCTTCCCTCTCTCTACTTGCGTCTCTCCTGCCTCGCTCAATTCTACATCTCTCCTTCTCTCTGCTCACATCTCTCTCTCTCTTCTATCTCTCTCTGCTCTCTCTCTCTACTTCTTCTCTATCTCTCTCACATCTTCTTCTGTAACTTTCATCTCTCTCTCCTCTCTTCCTCATTCTCTTCTCTCTACTCTTGTCTCTCTTACCTCTGTTTCTCCCTCTCCTGCTCAACTAATCTCCACTACTCTCCTTTCATACGCCTCTCTCTACTTCTTCTCTACCTTACTATTACTCCGTCTCTCTTCATTCCTTCTATCTTAATCCGCTAGTTTTGGGGGGGTGGTCCTACTTCTCTCTCGCTTTCTCTCCTCGTTTACTCTTCTCATTGGGTTCACTATCTCGGGGGGATATCCTGCTACTTCTCTACTTCTCTCTCTCTCTCCTTCTCTCTTCTGCTTCGCTTCTTATTCTATCTACTTCTCTTACTTTCTCTTCTCTTCTTCTCTCTCTTCACGTACCTACTTCTCTTGTCTGCCTTCTCTTCATTTCTCCTTCTCTCATTCTCTTTTCCTAACTCCTCTCTCTCTCTACTCTTTTCATTTTCATTTTCACTTTGCCTTATTATTTCCACATCCTTTCTCTTTTTCTTAATTCTTAATTTCTCTTCTACCTACTCTTGTCCCACTCTCCCTCTCATCCTCTTATTCCTTTTTTTATCTTTCTGCCTAATTCCCATAATAAACACCTTCCTTGTTGCTATTTATACGGGATAACTACACTATCTAGAACGACAAGGTGTTGTCTGTACAATCAAGGGTAAGAAGAGAAAAAATGGCTGGGTTGAGTTTAGGCGTTACAGGAGGGCGAAGAGGGAGGAGGAAGAATGGATACATCGACGAGATGGGAGATCACTATCTGATACCTCATATCCGTACAATTGAAGTTTGCTCCCTTCTCATCCCCCTCAATCTAAAATCGTTTACTTAGCTTTTTACTCTTTCCGACTCCCAGTAACTATTTACTATGTAACTTTAACGCAATATCATCTTCTTTCTCATCGCCGACTACTGGTGTGTGTTCTCACTCTGTGAAATCAGTCTTCTCTTACAACCTCCACGTCGTCCTCTTTCCACCTCCCTGTATTGTCTTCTTAATTCTCTCCAGCGTCGTTTCTCCCCTTCACTCATTCTATCCTCATTTCATTTTTTCACTTATATACCACTGATCAACCGGAAACTAAACACTCCATAACTCTTTATTCATAATGACGTATAACTCCTTATCATCCCTCAGCCTCTTACTCGTCACTTGCTTCCCTTAAAATCACCTCTCTTATCATCCTTTCTGCTCCCTTTCTCATCTCTGCTCTCTTAATTTTCCCTGCCCCGCACCCACCCCCTCTCCTCACTCTCTAAACTCCTTCTCCCCTTTCTCACATAAACCCTAGTCCACCTTCAACTCTCCTCCTCAACACAATCCTCCTTTCTTACACCATTCCTACCTAATTATTTCCTCCACCCGATACCGCCTTCGTACTATCTTAATACTTTTTTTTATTTTATATTGCATTTTTCATTTCCCTTTTTCTCTCACCATATATCTTTTGTTTCTCTTATATCCTGCTCCTAGTTAACTTTTCCGCCCTCCTTTTTTTTTTTCTTTTCTCTTTTTCACTTCTCCTATACTTTGTAAATTCTTTAATTATTCTTCCTTATATTTATACATCTTTTATTCTTTACTTTTATTCCTTCTTATTTTTTTCATTCTATTACCATACTTACTTCCGCTCTCTACTTTCTCTTTCAATTTTTTTTTTTTTTGAACTCTTGTCGTTCTCCTTTATTTTTTTTTATATTATCATTTTATTTTTCTTGTACTTTATGTTTCTTATCGCTTCTTCTGCCTCTGCATAATCTATTTCTTTTCGCGTACTAATTTTACTTCTTGTCCTATACCTTTGTTTTATTCTATTTTATTACTCATTTCATACTTCTTTTTTTTTTATTTTATCGTCTTTGATTACTCTTTTCATTCATTTCTTTTGTTTTATCTTAACTATTAATCCTCACTCAAGTCTATTTAACATATTAAGTTTTTTCATTTCTCTTCCTCTTTCCTTACCTATCCGTCTTAACTTCTACCCAATTCACTTTCTGCTCCTCTCCTTCCCCTAATTACTGTCTCTCTACCCTACATTCTTCTCACAGAAACATACTACATAAAAGCTACGAACTGCCGTTTCTAATAATGTTAGACCACCTTCTATAACAATCAAACAATAACAACCTATAATAATGCTCATCTTAACAGTCGCATATTCTCTAAATCATTAATATTCCTCATGAATAATGATAATTAACTCAATATTTATATCCTCTCCTACCATCGCGATTTATGTATTATTCTTTTTTAATCATCTCCCTCTTATTGTCCCTTCTCCTCGTCCCTCTTTATCTATATCGTATTCCCCTACTCTAAATCCTGATCCCTTTATTATATTTCTATTCTGCTAATTCTAATTATAAATTTTCAATACGTATACCTCTTTCTTCCATTCTTTGCTTGCTGCTATTAATGTCATATCTTCCCCTCTCTTGGTTTACTATTCCATCTCTATTTTTCCCATTGCTACTCCTTCTAGTTCCTTTTTGAACTCTATTACACAATGATTCTTCTTTATTTCTGAATACTATTATTGACTCTCCTTTTTTTTATTTTTCTTATTTGTTCCTTTCTTCTTATTTATTACCTCTTTGTATGGCTTTTTTTTTTTCCGTTCTGTTTCTTTCCCGTTGTTTTTTCTCTTTCTATATCTTTCTACTATATTCTTTTTCCTTTTATTTTTCTGTTGCCAATCCATTTCTTTACTATTACTTTTCGCTTCTTTAATTCTTTTTCTTACTTTTCTTTCTATTCTTTACTATTATTTTTTTATCTTTCTTTTATTCTCTCATTTTTTCGGCATCCTTCCTTCTTCGTTTTCACTCTGCCCAATTTCCCATCTTTTTTTCTTTCTGTATTTCTTTCCACTCTGCTTTACGTAGGGGATGGGAGGGGGTGGCCGGGAGGGGGAAGTCTCGGGGGGTGGGATAGGGTGATCAGGATTCAGAGAATGGCTGTCTCACCTGTGTTAATCCCTCAACAATTAACTTTTCTTTACCCTCTTCTCCTTTCAATCTTCATTCTTTCCGTTCCATTTTTCTCTCTAATTTTCAGCGCGCCCTACACTTCCTTACTTCTTATCTGCACACTACCACTCTTCCGTCCTCCCTTCGCCTTTCCCCCTTCCCTCTCCCTATACCGCCAATCCCCCCCTTTCACATCTCAATTACCTCCATCACTCCATCTATCACCCTAACCCTCCCAACTCCGATGCTATTTATGTGCCTTTCTTCCACCCCTTTCCTTATCAATATACACCCGACTTCCCCCTCTCATCTCAACCCTCTTAATCCGTTCAGCCCCCACCTCCCTCTCCTCCACTCTTTATTCATCTCTCCCCACAACACCCCTCGCACTTTTTCCTCTTTTGTATCCTCTGGCAAATCCTCCTTTTTTTCTCCCCGTAATTTCCTTGTTATCCAACTTCTTCTTATTAAAATCACATTACTTTCTCCTCTGATACTTCCTCCCATATGCACTTCTTGTTTTACAATTAACCTTTTTTTCCCTCACAAAACCATGCGTAAACTTCTTTTTAATCCTTATCCTTTGCCTTC
>OV725078.1:53969136-54094136 GCA_928085145.1 Nezara viridula
TTTTAAATTTCCCTATTTTTTTGGATTTAAACATTATAAATGTCCTTGATTGTGACAGAATGTAATATTTCTAAATAAACAAATATAAAAAAAAAATTATGAGGGGAGAAGGGTCGGCACCCACTACTTGCAACTTATAGTTGAAATAGACCATTTATAGGACTTGTGTGTATATTTATATTTATGGGGTGTGTGTGTGTATGTGTGTGTGTGTGTGTATATATATATATATATATATATATATATATATATATATATATATATATTATATATATATATATATATATATATATATATATATATATATATATATACATATATATATATATATACGGTTTTCTTATGTATATTTTGTTTTTCTTGTAATTTTAAGGATTGTAATCTAGTTTTTCATTTATATCTTATGAAGGTTTTATGATTTATGATAGTTGAAATAAACAGTAGGCGTTGATGATCGGGAGATTTTACGCCTATAAACAGCAACAATCAAACCCTCTGCTCTCTCTTCATGTTTTACCGAAGTACTTGAGAATAATAGTAACTGAAAACTGAACTGGAATGTTAAAGAGATGAGAAAAACAGGTGGTGAACTGATTTTGAAATGCGTGCGCTTTATTATGACCATTTTAAAAAAGTTAATTATCTTTCAAGTCATCCAAGTAATACTGAACAATTAATATTTTATATTGCTGTATTTTTTTTCTTGATTGATGAATACTTGTTTGAAATTCAATTCTCAGTTGTGCCATCAACTTCCGAGTACAAAATCTCACGTTTTCTACAAAACATTCCGGAATAATTTTTAATTTACACTGATGGTTCGAAAAATCCAATAATGCTACAGTTTCTTCGGTTGCTACTCATAACTCCTCAAATAAAATAATACTTAATAAATTAAACAGCATATACACAGCGGAACTTCATGCAATAGCCTCTGTCTTCCTTTTCTCTATGTCAATAACTCCAGCCACAATAGCCTTAATAACCGACTCCTTGAGTTTATTAAAAGGTTTAAACGACATGTACTCAAAACATCCAGTTATCCTAAAAATACACAAATATCTTCATATTCTAGAAAATTTGGAAAAATCTGTTAGTTTTATTTGGATTCCCAGTCCCAGAGGGGTGTATTGGGTAATTAGCTTGCAGATAGGACAGCCAAACAAGCAATCGCTCTCCCAGGCTGAGGTACTACTATCCTGAGAGAAATTTAGAAATAAATTTTCCGCTCAAAAAAGAAATATTGGATAGTTGGAAATCTATGTGAAACGAAACCCCACCTAGCAAATAAAAGTTATTAAAAAATCAGTGAAGCCCTAGACCACATCAAACCGTCTTAATCGTAGAGAAGAGATCGCCGTTACCAGGTTAAGCATAGGACACACAAATTTAAATCATGTACATCTCATCACTAAGCAGCCACCACCAAATCGTCAGCACTGCAATTGCGCTTTCGCTATCATATTTTCCAAGAATGCCATTATTATACATCAAGCCCAAATAGAGTATCTCTAAAACCGGATATATCAGTAGTATAAAGGAATAACAAATCGAACATATAGACAGTAGACAATTGTCTTAAAATCCATAGGCTATTAAATAAAGTATGGAAATAAATATATTTTTTATTTTATTGTGCTACATTTTTTTTTTTATTACAATTTATTTCATTTTTATGTTTTTTTATTTTTTTTTTTTATTTATTACTCTATTTATCTATTTTTAATTGTTGATAATTCATTTTTTTCTCTCTTATAAAGAGTTTGTAAATTCAACAGATAACCAAAATAACTGACTCACAGATGACCAGTGTTGCCCAAATGCGAGACCGAGACAAGTCTTGGTCTTGCAAACTCAGTCTTGGTCATGGTCTTGGTCTTGCGCAAGAGTCTCGCAACAGTCTTGCAGTTACTTATTAGCTTATTACTATAGAGATATTACTGTAATTTTTTAGATAGGAGAAACCTAACTAAGCCCGAATGAAAAATTAGAGGAGTTAAATGCAAAAGTATATTGGTTATACCAATTATTAACATATAGTAACTAAGATTGTCAATATTAGTAACTATTTTGCCTTAATTTTATTTTAAAAAATCGATTTTTTTTACCAGTCCTGGTCTTGGTCTTGCAACAGTTAGGCGGCCTTGGTCTTGGTCTTGCACTTTGCAAGACCAAGACCGATTTTGGGCAACACTACTGATAACCACAGGGTTTTACGCCTTAAAGCTTAAACAAAGAAACAAACAAACTTGATTGAAATAAATCTTTTGAAACGGGGGATTCATTTGTTTGTGCATTAAATTTCACATGCGTCATTACTGTAAATTTGGCTCATTCTCTAGGCCACCATATATACTGTACTTTTTCAAATAGTCGTATGTTGCAATAAATAGTAACTTTTTTTTTCTAATTTCTTTTTTTGAGTATTACAACAATCTGTCTCTTGGACATTGGTTATAGTGAGGTAGGATGACATTCACAGTATATGTACAAAAAAAAAAAATAAATAGAAACAAAATAATAATCAAAAGTATATACAATAGATAATAAAATAAAATAGCCTAAAAGTAAGAAAATTAAAACTAAGCAAAAAATGCATACCTAAATAGTAAATTAAAGAGGAAGATAATACTAAATTGCGAAAGCACCACAATATGTTTCGAATTGGATGATTTATAGTTATTTAATTAATACAATTAAGTCATTGCAAAGTATAAATAAAAAATACACCAAATTTTAATTTTAATTTATTTATTTGTGGGTCAATCGTAGGTTGCTAGGTCTACGATATAGGCCAGTAAACATCCTACAACTTGACTCAACAACATGGCCGAGTACCCGGTATTAACCCAAGGTTATCTACACGCTAAGCCATTAAGGTTTAGAGGGATAAAGTCCACCGAACAATAGTCCGTGTCCAATCACATGTAACAAACAAGATTTTACATCATGACCGTGGTATCAAATTTCTTTTTGACCTTATCCCATCCAAATCTTACTCATATCCCTAATCCACTTACTTAATCACTTAATTACCCTATCTAGCTTAGTTCATCCCTATAATCTCCTCGAAAGCCGAAGTGGCAATGCCCCCATTATATACCTATAACGATATAGAAATAGTTCTCAAGGTCTTTAAAGACTCAAGGGCCCTTATAATGCAAAACCCATTTAACGACATTCAAAATGCGCTTGAGCAATCGAAAATTCGTGAGTAAAAACGTAGTTAACGTTCTTGATAATATAATAACCGATAACTTAGTGGATGAGAATTCTCTCGTATTCCTGCCCTCCAAAGAATACTTTGTAACCTTAATACTGAAATGGTTTTTAAAATTTTAATACGATTTTGCTTTTAATATTCATTGGAGTCCTACCTTTCCTTTTACGATTGAGGGGAAAGGATTGACTCATAGTTTTCCTAAATTAATGAGTTTTGCAAATATTGTATAAAACTATGTATGTATTGAAGTTATTTTGAGTTTCTTTTTTTTATATACATTTTCTTTAGTATTATTATTTTTCTGTTTAATTTATTTCTATTTATTGTATATATAAATCCTCGCGCGGGCTCATTACCGCGTATGGGGAGCGTCCCACGGGTGGCGGATGTGGGGATGGTCGGTGGAAATTCCTTGGAAGTTCCTCCCGGCTAAGTCCGATGGACTCGCTGACCAACAATGAGAGGGGCCCTCCAGACTTGCTGGAGGGAGGGGACCTCCAGACTTGCTGGAGGTAGGGGCCCACCAGACTTGCTGGAGGGTGTGACGTAGGATTGAACGCCCTACTCACATATCTTTAGTTCACCAAACACCACAAAAAGTCATGGATCTCCCTAAGGTAAAACGCTCATTATCCGGAGGTAAACTAGTCCCCCGTTCGGGTCTCCGGGTGGGGACTGCTTTAGGGGATTCATGCCGCAAGTTGAAATATAGGGATTTAAATATTGGTACGTGGAACGTAAGGAGTTTAAACACAGCAGGGGGGCTAAAATCGGTCGCGAATGAGGTAAATGGGTACAATTTGGATGTCGTGGCTCTGCAAGAGGTTCGCTGGCCAGGGGAGGGCTCGATGAGGGAAGGAAAGTACACTATTTGGTACGGAGGAAGCGGGAATCATTGTTTAGGTACCGGGTTTCTAATTAGGAGTAGATTACTATCCGCTTTGAGGGACGTACAATTCTTTAGTGATAGAATTTCGGTAGCTACATTTCAGGGACGTTGGTTTAAAATCGCATTAATAAACATACATTGTCCGACCGAAGACAGTGACGATGAAGTCAAAAGTGAATTTTACGATAAACTCGAATGGGTGTATGATAAACTACCGCGAAACTACATGAAAATAATTGTAGGTGACGCGAACGCAAAGGTAGGAAGGGAAGAAGTTTATATTCAGACGATTGGTAAAGAAAGTTTGCACGAATATAGTAATGATAATGGGATCCGTCTGATAAACTTTGCCATCTCGAAAAACCTGGTAATTAAAAGTACGACGTTTAAACGTAAGGATATTCATAAATATACTTGGACATCGCCGGATTCGCAAACACGAAATCAAATCGATCATGTCTTGATACAACACAGCTGGCAAAGCAGTATAATCAATGTACGGTCTTATCGCGGAGCAGAATGTGGGTCGGATCATGAATTAGTAATCGCGAAACTTCGACAAAAACTTAATATAAAAAAGAGAAAAGAAAACCGTTTCGATTTTGAGAATTTTAATTTGGAAAAATTAAAAAATCCATCAATTAGAAACCAATTCGAGCTAGATGTTAAGAATAGGTTTGAAGCTTTAGAGCTTCCTGACGAGGACCACGAGGATATTGACAAGTTATGGGTAGAGATCAGGGATAATATTAAAGCGGTCGGTAACTCGTGTCTAGGAAAAAAGGAAAATAAGAATAACAAACCGTGGTTTGATGAAGATTGCTTAAACATGTGCGAAAAAAGGAAAACCGCTAAATTAAAAGCTCTAAATAATCCTAGCGAAGACAATCTGGAATACTTCCGAATCTCAAAGAACGAAACGACAAAATTGCTCAAAAATAAAAAAAGGGAGTATCTTAAAAATAAAATAATTGAAATAGAAACTAATAGAATCGAAAATAACGTAAGAGACATGTACAAAGGTATAAACAGATCACGTAAATATGTAGGGCCCGTAACGTCTGGAATTAGGGATGATAATAACAATATTCTGACCGATCCGGTTGACATATTGAATAAATTTAAGGACCACTTTGACAATATTTTAAATACGGGAAATTATGATCTGTGTCCTCCTTCTGAGTACCAGAGTGCTGAACCGTTGATAGAAGGACCAAGTAAAGAGGAAGTTGAAGTAGCTATCGGTAAATTAAAATCATATAAAGCAGCGGGAATCGATAATATTCCTACTGAACTAATTAAGGCATGCGGGGAAGCTGGAGTTTCTAAAATACATCGGTTGGTTGAAATGATCTGGGTGAACGAGAAATTACCTGAAGAATGGAAAGAATCTATTCTTATTCCGATTCACAAAAAGGGTCCGAGGACGGATTGTAATAACTATCGAGGAATTTCACTCCTTCCGGTATGTTATAAAATATTCACTTCAATCTTAACCAGTCGAATCACGGAATACGCCGAGGAACTTATCGGAGACTACCAATGCGGATTTAGACGGAATCGTTCGACTATTGATCAAATATTTTCTTTACGGCAAATATTAGAGAAAAAATTGGAGTATAACGGTATTGTTCACCAGCTGTATATAGATTTTAAAAAGGCTTACGATTCTATTGACCGCCAGAAACTGTATAATATTCTAATCGAGCAGGGAATTCCAAAAAAACTAGTAAATCTAGTCAGGATGTGCTTGACGGAGACACTCAATAAAGTTAGAATCGGTAATAATTTGTCCGAAAAATTTGAGGTTCGTTCGGGCTTAAAACAGGGGGATTCTCTTTCGCCTGTCCTGTTCAATTTGGCATTAGAACATGCCATTAGGGAGGTAATGCGTACCGAGAAAGGGTTGGATCTGGGCGGGACAACATCCGTGCTGGGCTATGCTGATGATCTGGTACTGTTAAGCGAAGACGTTGAAACTATAAAACTAAATACGACAACGTTAATGAAAGCCGGTAAAGAACTAGGACTCGAAATAAACGTGGATAAAACAAAATATATGGTTAGCTGCAAAAATGGCGATACTACTGGTGATATCGATATAGATGGTAATATGTTTGAACAGGTAGATAAATTTAGGTATCTAGGTTCTACGATAACTAGAAAAAACGAAATTGAAGAAGAGATTAAAGTTAGACTGAAGGCGGGGAATGCTTGTTATTTTTCTGTGACAAAACTACTCAGTTCGCGCCTCTTGTCCCGAAACTTAAAAATTAGAATCTATAAAACAATTATTTTGCCTACAGTTCTTTATGGATGCGAAACTTGGCCGCTTACATTAAGGGATGAGCAGCGTCTTAAGGTTTTTGAAAATAAAGTATTGCGTAGAATATTCGGACCGAAGAAGGATGAGTTAACCGGAGAGTTCAGACGGTTACACAACGCCGAATTGCGTGAGCTATATCCGGGTAATATAATTGAGGTAATTTCATCGCGGCGAATCAGATGGGCTTGTAAAGTTGTTGGGCTTAGTAACGAGAGAATTCCTAAAAGGTTAATATTTGCTGTGCCGAATGGTAAGCGTCGGAGGGGTAGACCGAAGCGAAGGTGGGAAGATTGCATTAAAGCTGATCTGAAGGGACTGGGTTTGGACGGCGAACGGTGGAGGGAGGTGTGTAACAAGCGATTGGTGGTGTCGGCATCGAACCTTCGGGTTCGCTAAGCCTTATTATTATTATTATTATTGTATATATAGTGTAAATGAGCTACTTTAACGATGTCGTAGAATGTGATAGAAATTAGCATAACTAAAAAAAAAAAAATAATAATAAATTGATACTCAAGTGAGTGCGGAATTGCGGAAAATATTTGTATGGAGCTGACAAAATAAATACTTTATATATATATATTTAGGAAATTTCTTTATTGATGTATATTACAATCTGTCACATTTAAGGACAATAGCAATAGTGATAAAGAATAGCTCATTCATACTATGCACAATAAATAAAAGTAAATAAACAGCAATACAATAATACTAAAAGTAAATGTATATAAACTAACCAAAAATTAACTAATCTAACAAAATAAATACTTAAGTACACACATGAAAATATTTTATATTAAAAAAAAATCCAGATTTCTTGATTATTATATACCAATCGACTGCATTAATTTTTTTTATTGAACAAGAAAAAAAATATTTCTGATAACGCTCAATGAGTTTTAACGTAGGGGAGACTAGGAATAGTTGTTACAATTTTCATATAATCGTTCTTAATTCTGTTAGCCTACCAATTAGATAGAAGAAAGGTGTTTTTTATAGTAAAGTGTACACTTTACTACGTATAAATAATAAAATTTTGTCCGTAAATACATTGGTTATCTCATATAAGCAAATTACAATAAAAAAGAAGACAAAAGTCACAACCGACGCCACCCCAAGTTGTGACTGCTTGGGATTGGAAGCGATTAGTGTTGCGCAAAATCACTTTACAAGACCAAGACCAAGACTGCCTAACTGTTGCAAGAGCAAGACCAAGACTGGTAAAAAAAAAATCGATTTTTTAAATAAAAATTATGGCAATCGTTCCCAATTCACATCTTCACAAATAGCCGCCACAATATAAAATTAATTCGAATTTCTTTACGTTGGTCTGGTTTGTGATTTGTCGTGTATTTTATAAGGTCCTATATCCTTGATAATATTTGTGACGATTTGAAGAAATTTCTTAGTAAAATTATATATTTTTTAATTACTCTAAAAATTAAAGTTTTCCTATTGCGTTTAAATAGTAGGAATCATATATCAATGATTTCAAAAGAGCTTCTCTAAAAATAATACATATATTTTTCTTTATTAAGATAGAAATTATGCAGATATTCTATATGTATTACTTAGGTATTTTTTTTTAATCGTAGTTTATTAAGAAATAATGCATTTTGCCTCAATTAAGGGCTTTTAGTATTAGAGTCATCCATATCTTATGTACATCAAAAACAATTGAAAAAATTATAACAAAAAAAAAAAGAACACTTAATAAAACAAAACACATGAAACTTGAAGCAACATTAAATAAAACACATTCATACTTATTTACAATATTTACAATCAGCCGTGGAGGATAAGGCAAGGCTCTAAGAGATCCCAGCGCTTCTCTCTCATCATCACTTGGATGGGAATCCAGTGGATACAGAGAGGGCACAAAAGCTACATACGCTCTAGACTTGATTGGAGAAGCTGGTCATTGCCAGGACTACAGTGACGTATTTACAAGAGATCTCGAGGCCACTGCCGTTTCTACCTTCGAGAAGGATTGTAGGGATGACTGGAACTGAATAAGAATTGTGATAAAGGATTAGTATGATGGATTAGGTTCTGATGAAATTTTGAGAATCGTGATTGAATAAAGTCAAGGAAACAAGAGATGTTAAGGTCATGGTGTACATTGAATATTGTATGAAGAATTTTAGATTAGTTGTATTTAATGTTTCAAAATTTAGCTGTTCCCCATAGTTCAAGTCCGTAGGTCCAGAAGGATTTTAGTATGGTCTTGTATATTAATAATTCGTTTTCGATTGAGAGATTAGAGTATCTGTTGAGTAGTCTATATAATAGGGCAAATCGTCGGTCACTTAAGTACGTTTTAGCTGTTAACATTCAAGATTGTTTAATCATTTTTAATAGGTTCATTGATTTTCGTCTCAAGTGAAGGAGTCTTTTTGCCTAATTATGCTAATTGTTGCTCCTTGAACAAAACCATCTATTGTAAATCCGTTTGTTTCTTGTTCCTCTTTCTTCTGATTTTATTTTAATTGAAATGGAGAATTAGGGCAATTACTTAAGTTATCTTGGATTAGCTGTCTAGGTGGGTGGAAATCACTCGCTTCAAAATACTATACTTTTCAATAGCACTTTGCATAATTTGTTTTTGTTTCATTCCACTTTGTTTCACTGTAGAAGCTTCATAACAAAGAAGCATTAATAAAAGCGTCTTAAACCTAAACCACAAGCTTTCTGCCATCATTTTCAATTAAATTATTAAACCCTGTGCTATTTATCTCAGCATCAAATACCCAGACATTTTTCATAATGTAAATGCGACTTTACCATCTTGAATTTATCCGCTTCCAGGAAGAACTTTGGTTTATTTCAATAAATTTTGTTTGAATATAAATCTTCCTCTTGATAATTTGTATGTCAGAGTATCAACGCTCAAAACGATCCTTTTTATCATGACTTTTATCGTCAGTTAAAATATTTATCTATTCCTCCTTTTAAGTCATTATGTGTCGGTTTGAAACTTGTCATAATCATTTTTTTAACAAAAATATTACACAAGGAGCATATTAAACCTTACTGTGTTTCGCTTCAGTGTACATTATCAGCTTTAATAGTGTGGCTTGTAATGGAAAGGTTTTTTTTCTTTCCTTTTTTATATATTATTTTTATAATAGGCATCGAGACTTTTGAGAAATCCTCAGGACTACATCGTGAAATGTATTCGTTTTTCAGCAGTAAAAACATGTAATTGTGATACAAAACAAAATAATAGGAACTGGAGAGTTCAGGTAAAAGTAGGAAAAATAATAAAAAAAAAAAAGAAAATCAAAATAGATGAATTTCAAAAGAAAAATTTAATTCCTTCAGTTTCGGTTTTCCCTCTTACCATCCTAAAACTTAGGATATTTTATACCAAGTGCGCTATTATGCGAAGCCGTCAGTTTATTTCTGAGGTTTTCCTTCCTTTATTTGATTTTTCATTAAACTCCCCCTCCCAATGATTTTTTCTAATGTTGTAAAATTTCCTGAAAAGTCGTTTTTCTTAGTTGTTTAGAAGCTTCTTAATTCCTCAACTATTCCGTTGTTGTTTTTTTTTCTAAACTTTCTCTTTGTTTGGCTTTGTCTGACTTTGTTGGTTACATATTTTCTTTCTCTATCTGAAGCCTTTCTTTCAATGCTTTACATCAGCAGTATCATGTTTTGATCTATCTCTTAGTAAAATTAATTTTCGTTGAACATTTTCTTTTATTATTGCTTAGCTGCACAACAATGTTTTTTATAATTAATATGTACCATCAAATTCCCCTCGTACTCAATCCTCACAATTCATTATCCTTCTCGAAATTCTCAACGGTGATTAGATTGCCATAAATAAAGTTATTCATAGTTTTCCATATATTACGAAATTAGTCCTATCCAGATACCTATCCTTCCATAATTAACCTTCAGGCTCATCCAAACTTGTTGGTTTTGAACCTTGCATCCTCTTCGATTCCAGACAATCCTGCTAGGTATCTGAAAAAAATGGTCAGGAGATATTCTAATATATAACTATTATTGGAGTGCTATCAATGAGTGGTTTTTCTACAAGTCTGTTCATGTCAATATACCAATTCACATTTATTTGTTAAATTTCTAGTTAGCGCAGTTATAAATTTCAATATATATATATATATATATATATATATATATATATATTTATTTTTTTATTTTTTTTTTAATTGCATGTAAGGTACTTCACTTTTTCTCTTACTATTAGTTGTATTTTATATTTTTTATATTATTGTTGAAACCAGCTGTCTCATGTATGATTTAGCAACCAAATGATTCTATGTCGCAGTGGCAGATCAGTAATTTATTTATCCGTTTTATGAATACAAAGTACACAACAAGTACCTGTACGTTACATTTGCATGTAATCTTTTTTGTTGTACTTTTTATCGGACCTCACATCCAATTTGAGAATCCCATCAAGCCAGAATTGGTTCGACATCATTCCCACTATGCTGGAGGAACAAGTGTATCGTGCCGTGTAATGGTTCTATAGCGGAAAATTCGACTGCTCTTCTAGCATTCTATCTGTTTGTTGACATAAAGATAATAGTCGAATCTTATCCTTTCTTAATGGTTATGATTCACTGCAGGTACGGAGATTCGATATAGATTGGTCACGGATCCTTTCTAAGCTATAGTTATAAAAGAACCTATCAACTATGTGTGTGTGTGTGTGTGTGTATATATATATATATATATATATATATATATATTGTTTTTTTTTTTTTCAAAATTTACCGTTCAAAATAAGTAGTTATGAGTTCGCTGAAGAAAAAGTGTGACTAAACACGATCATTATTGGTTTCAAGATATCATAGGTGTAATTAAGTAAGAACGTTTTTCTTGTTAATCTTTTCTTTTTTTTTACTTATTTATTTCTCTTACTTATAATTTATTTAATTTTGCTACGAATTGCTGTATTTTATTTTATTTTAACTCTAAGTTACATTTCCTTGGTTTATCATAGTTTTTTTGTTTGTTATATAAATGTATATATATATATATTTTTTTTTATTATTTATTTTTTTATTGTATTATCTATATATGGTATGAATGTGCCTCGCTCAGCATTAGTACTCAGTGCTCTTAAGTGTGGCAAAATGTATTATTTCTCAATAAAAACATATACGTATATATATATATAGATAGATAGATAGATAGATAGAAAAAAAAACTTTATTCTGGGACTAAGTCCCTTCAGAATAACAATAATGTACAAAATAATAGAATATTACTGGCCTGAACGTTGAAACAATAAATAAAATTGATAAAATAAAATAAAAAGTAAAGAAAACCTTAGGTGCACAAGCTATATACAATACAGATAAAACTATGTACAGAGCATTTAAAATTATGAACAAAACAATTAAAACTATGAACGAATCACTTGAACTATGAACAAAATTATATTTAAGGGTTGAACAACATAAACATACACTTTGAGAAATGAAGAACGAAAAAGAGATACAATGAGTTCATTTCATAAAAAAAAAAAAAAAACTTTACTTGAATATATATATAAAAATAAACAGTTACTTATAATTGAATAAAAAAAAAAAATAAAAAAAAATGTATGTATTGAAATTCCTACGTCGATAGTAGGAAATGCATGTACTATCTCTTACCAAGTGTTATGATTATATGATTGCTACACAATACATATATAATATTAATAGTTAGCTGGTATCAGACTGTTTTTGGAACAGGAATTGGAATAGGAGGTTTTTGAATGTATACAGGGAAGGGGCATGTCGAATTTTGATCGGGAGGGAATTCCAAAAGTTGACAGAGCGGGCTATAAAGGAATTTTGGAATGAGGCAGATCTATGAGAAGGGATGTATAGGTCAGAGGGTCGGGATCTTGTAGTGAGTGAATGGATTGAGGACTTAAATTGGAGAAGGTTGTAGGCATAAGAAGGACGATGATCGGTAATGATTTGATAAAGGAAAGTGCCAAGGAAATATTGTCTTCTTAAGGAGGGGAAGAGCCACCCTAACTCAGTGTAGTGGTGGGAGACACGGGAGCGTCTCGGGGTTCCAATTACAAATCTTACGAAGCAATTCATAAGTCTTTTGAGTCTATCACGCAGTTCCACCGAGAGGCCATCGTACACCACACAGCTGTAGTCAAAGTGGGGAAAGATGAGAGAGGAAACTAGGAGTCTACGGGTATTTTGGGGTAGAAGATGGCGGAAGTGATGGAATAGTTTGAGGGTAGAAATTGCACGGCGGGATATATGAGAGATATGGTGATTCCAGGAAAGGGTTTGATCTATGAGAAAGCCTAAATTTTTAACAAAGGGATAGAAGGTGATGGGGTGGTTGTTTAGATAGAGTGAGGGAAAGTTGGTGTGGGATCTAAGAAGGGGCTTGGAACCAATGAGAATGGCCTGAGTTTTGGCAGCATTTAGCCTTAATCCATTTAAGTTGGCCCAGGCACTAATTCGATCTAAATCTTCTTGAATTTTGGCAAATGCCACCAATAACTCAGCGGGAGAAAAGGATAAATAGATTTGAGAATCGTCGGCATAAAGGTGGTGGGAACAATGGATAATTGAATCATTTAGGTCATTAATATAAGAACTGAAAAGAAGAGGAGACATGCTTGAACCCTGTGCAACTCCTGAGGATAAAGGAAGGTAGGCAGATAGAGGTTGATTAGGTATGGAAACTGCTTGGGTTCGTTGTGAGAGGAAAGACTGGAACCAAGAGATGGAACTATTGGAGAAGGATAATGATTTTAGTTTGTTGAAAAGGATGGAATGGATAATGGAATCGAAAGCTTTGGAGAAATCAAGCAGTATAAGTATGGTTAGTTTTTTGTCATCTATTGCAGTCTGGATATCACTAGTAATTTTAATCAGAGCAGATTGTGTAGAGTAGCCAGGACGGAAGCCAGATTGGAGAGGATCGAGTTGGTTGGATTGTTCAAGGTAGTTGGAAACTTGGGATTGCACTAACTTTTCTAGGGGTTTAGAAAGATTGGAAAGGATTGATATTGGGCGGAAATCTTCGGGAGAGGATGGATTAGGCTTTTTGTTTAAAGGAAGGACAATGGCTTTTTTCCAAGAGGTCGGGAATATTGAATTCTGCAGGGAGAAATTGTAGATGAAAAGGAGTGCTGGGAGGATTTCAGGGAGACATAATTTTATTAGTTTGATAGGAATGCCATCTGGGCCTACGGAATTGGAACGGGATTTCATTATAACGGTAATAAGGTCTGTGGGAGAAATGTCGGAAAAATAAAAATTATTGTCGTTAAAAGGTACCTCTGGAGAAAAGCCGGAAGGGGATGGTAAAGAAGAGGTGGAAACCGATATAAAGTGGGAGTTTAGGTCATCAGGTGATATTGGGAAAACTGAGGAAGGGGATCTAGAAGGTTCACAGAGGGAAAGCTTACGAAGTAGAAGCCATTTTGATTTGATATCAGGAGCTGAGGAAAGGGCTTCGTGAAAGTAGTTCGCTTTCGCTTGTCGGATCCTTGTCTGTGTCGTGTTACGAAGCACTCTGAATATTTGATAATCATCTGCAAGCCTAGTCCGTCTGAAGCGTCTGCGTGCAGCGTCGCGTCTCTTCTGCAGATCCTTAATTTCCTGACACATCCAAGGAGCAGGACGATGACGGAAAGTGGAGGTTTTGAGAGGAGCGTGGGTATTGAGTATATTGAGAAGATTGGTGGTGAGAATATCAACCATGGTGTCGACAGAGGAGCAATGATATATTCCATTCAAATCCAATGTTACTAGATCAGGTAATATTTTTTCTCGAGTAAGGGTATCCAGTTGGCGGAAAGTGATAGTTCGAGGATGGATTGGAGGAGTGCGGATATTATACGTTATTTGTATCAGATCATGAGATGAAAGAAAGGATACTGGCAATTGAGAGGCGGAGAGGAGGTTTTGTGCTGAGTCGATGATGTAGTAGTCTAGCCAAGTGTCAGATCTGCTGGTGTGGTGGGTGGAGGAAAAAGGAACGATGAATAGGTGAAGTGAGAAAAACAGATTTTCTAAATAGGATTTGTCATTGGATTTTGAGAGGAAATTGGTATTGAGGTCACCGGAGATAATTATTCTGGGATAGAGGGGAACGAAGTTGAATAGAGTTGATTCGAAGGACGGGTCAAATGGCACGAGAGGAGGGCGATATACCACGGCGTAAAGGATAGGAGAAATATTACTGAGAATTTCTACTAAGAGGTATTCTACATGAGGATGATCGGAAGATGGGGAGCAATCGAGGATTCGGGTCTTTAGGCTATTGTGGACAAACATGGCTACTCCACCGCCAGTCCGGTTTACCCGGTCATGACGGAGCAGGATGTAATTCGGCAAGGAGACTGAAGATGATGGAATATAAGGTTTAAGCCAGGTTTCGGATATTGCTATGATATGATAAAAGTTTTGGGTAAAGTATTGCAGGAATTCGTCATAATGGGCAGAAAGTGATTGAGAGTTAACTTGACATGTGATTAGGGAACTAGACATACAGTGGATTTGGAGAGAAACAGTCAGTGTTTGGTAGCGAGAAGACAAAACGAGTAGAAAGTACAGAAAAGCGATTATCGTACATGAAACTAAGTGAAGAAAAAGTAATATTAACATTAAAAATAAATAAAGAGAATGTACTTAAAAATAAATAGATTGGTGAGTGACGGTGTCGAGATAGCACTAAGAAAAGAAGTAAGACTATTTTAATGAGGCTAAGGGGTTGACGGCTTCTAGGTAGTCAGTCAAATACATCTAGATCCGAGGCCTGTTCTATCAGGATGACTCTATGTCCGTCCTCTTTTCGACACCGCACCTTTCCGGAAGCAAACCACGTATATTTGATTTTTCCCGCCGCTCTCTTCTGCCGGGCTAACCAATAGAGGTGTCTGTTTGTGCGAGTCATCTCCTCACCCAGATAAATTCGGTGGCAGTCATTTTCCTGCCAACCGATATCCCGCGTGGAGAAATCCCTCTTCACTTTCCTTTTCGTAATTAAGTCATCTCTAATTGATTGCCTGACAAAACGTGCGATAACAGGCGGTGGTCGCGAGTCATCTTTTCGGCTTCTGCGGCGATGTACGTTGTCCAGGTCCTCCACACTAAGCCTGATCCCCAAGCTTGCTCCTATACTGGTCACCAAAGCAGCGGGCGTTTCGCCCGGTCGCTCCGGTATACCGCGGATCTCCAGTGATCTACTCAATAGTCCTTGCTCTGCGTTATTCAAGCGAACCTCTAATTCGCCCACTCGGGATTTGAGTGCTTTGTTTTCTAATAGTATCTCCTCAAACTTTTTAGCTTGACCTTCCAGATGTTTTTCAATCTTCGTCAGTCTTTCGTTTAGTTCAAAACTGAGCTCTCCGTATTTATCTAGTGCTGTTTTCATGTTTTTTATATCTTCGTTCACGGTAGCGTCTAAACGATTTACTGCCGCAAGTATTTCTGAGGGGGACGGCTCGGTATTTTGTTTTTTCACCTGTTCGCAGTTAGAGCAAACCCAAGTTTTTTTAATTATTTTTAATGCTTCGGTGTCTTTATCAGTAAGGTTGACGCACCTACCATGAAAAATTATTTTACACTTAACGCAGTGTATATTGTTCTTATCTTCGCGTGCGATAGAGTTGTTGCAAATATTACACTGCACCATTTTTTAAATTTATTAATGAGAATTACTTCGCAATTAAAATATAAATAAATACCAGGACTGTTGACGGTAGTAAACAACGTCTAATGCTGGTCTAATGCTGTTAGGATTAGTAGACGCCTACTAGCTCGTTGCTCCCAGAACTCTATCAATCTCGCTGCGCTTTCTTTACTCCGATTGGTGTGAAGATCCGACACTTAATAGCGTGATTAATAATAGTGTTTTTTTAAAAAAGAGAAGAGAAGAAAAAAAAAACTGATATATATATATATATATATATATATATATATATATATATATATATATATATATATTTCATAGGATGGCAATGCTTTCCTTTTAAAATTACTCCCTTGGTTTGATTATCCGACTCCTCCTAATTAATTTTTTTGTGTGTTGTAATTTTGTCTTATCGCCGAATATTGCTGTCGTAATTAGTACATCAGTTAATTTTTTCATGAAAATGAGCTCATAGATGGTCATCGAAAAACCACTGAGCAGTTCTAAACTATTCGAAGGATTCATCAATAGCGGGTTGTTTAATTCATCGATTTAATTTTTAATCGATTTAATTTAATCGATGAATCGAAATCGATTCAATGACTTAGCGTTTCCATCGGCTTTTATTGTCTATGGATACGCTGGATATAACCTCAGTTTCGTTATTTCTTAATTTAATTTACTTCCTATCTATATTCAAATTCAAGAATTTAGTTGGTAAATGTTTTCTTTTATATTTTTCGTGTCTTTTGTAACCGCCCAGGAGTGACAACCTAGTCAAGCAGATCGTCCCTCAACTGAGAAAAACGCTTCCGATGGCGGTGAATTCGATCGATTGATGGATTCCTTTAATGGAATGAGCTCTGAGTTTAGGATCTTGCCCTTTCCACTTTTTACTAAAGTGAGGATAGGAGAATATATACGATTGAAATAGACTTTAAATTTATTTTGCCAAGAATGAACAATTAAATGGCAGTATAATTAAATAAATTTAAAAGTGTTAATTACAGACATTTCTCCACAAGGAAGAAGACCAAAATTTATTTGTTTGTACAGAAAAATTCTAGCAAGAGAGCCAAAACGAAAAAAAAAATGCTTAAGCTGCCTTATAAAATAAAAGTTATAATAATGCAAATTTTTGATAATTTGATATATGAGAGGCATTGAAAAATTTATTAAACCTACTTAAAAAATATATGTATTGTTGTTAGTCTTCGGGTATGTGTTGCGAGTTACTTTTGTTTTGCGAATTAGCATATAAGTAAAATACTTTTCTTGAATCCTATATGTATACATGGCCCCCAACTAAGGAAATGAGTACAAACGATTTCCAATATAGGAACTAAGAAAGAACAGCTGCACGAACCATCCTGTCTCAGCGAAAATGATCTCAAAGAGATACTTTCATCCACAGCTACTGCCACTTATCAAGCTATCAAAAGCACCAATGAAGCGACCGCTCAAAAGGAAGTCTTCTAGATTGCCCATTTTTTTTAAAGCACTCTCGGATGGGAAAGGTTTATATCTGCCATCGAACTATAATAAATAGACAAGAATGTTGAAGAAATCTTTGCACTTTCTGGTCTACAACGTCTTTTATATGGTCAACCTGAATGGTACAGACGTAACTCAATTTAACATCCTCTTGCTCCAATGCAATTACTTAACTTAAAGAAACAATTAAAGTAATTCAGTCATCTTCAAAGATTTGTCAGATTTTTTAAAGCACTCAGAACTAAATAATACATCCAATTCCATTTATCAGTTTGAAGAATCATGTCTTCACTTCTATACAGTATCACAGATTAGGTCTGACCAGATAAAAAAATATATTGTCGGTTTTCTTGCTTATATTCCAAATTATTTATCCTCTTAGAACCTTAGAATGTTTAAAGAATAATGTTGAACATCATTATTTTTATTATATTAAAATTAATCTTTTATTGAGAAACGAGATAGTCCAAGATGGCGGTCATAAAAAAAATCTAAAATAGGGAAAAACTATTTTATTTTGAGCCAACGTTTCGCGAAACTGCATTTTCAAAGGCCTATCCTTAACACGCTCATTCCTCAAAAATAATCACTAACTCATTATTATTAAGGCTGATAAGGGAAATTAAATATTTACTATGGATAAGATAAAAATTTATTACTATGGCGCTACGGTCCAGCAATAACCCGGCCCTCCTCAAGTATAGCCAATCTCCACGATCTTGTACAACTTCTCTCCATCATCGAACGCCCAGCCGCCTCAGATCGTCCTCCACATCCTCCAGCCATCTGATCCGAGGGTGTCCTCTACTTCTTTTGCCATCCGGCTTCTCATATAGCATCCTCTATGCATTCTTTCGTCGGGCATTCTTTCCACATGACCTAACCATCTTATCCTGGCTCTTTTATCAATGCCACAATATCAGGTTCTCCATAAAGTTCTCGCAGCTCCTCATTCTTTCTTCTTCAAATTCTGTTCTCAGATATTCCGCCCCATATTCTTCTCAATACTTTCCTCTCGCAGGAGTTGAGCATGCGTTCAGAGTTTTTGGTTAAGGTTCAAGTCTCACACCAATACATAACCACTGGCCTTACTATGGTTTTGTAGATGAGGATTTTGATTCTTTTAGAGAGTGATCTAAATTTCAAGTCTCTTTGCAGTGAGAAATAGCATCTATTTCTGCTGCTATCCTGGCCTTTATTTCACTCTCTATATTATTATTGCATGTGACCAGACTTCCAAGGTACTTGAACTGGTCAACGGACCAAAAGTTGTGATCTCTTAAAACTATTTCCGTATTCATTTCCTTTTCTATTTTTGAACTTTTCATGTACACCGTCTTATTTCCATTAACTCTGAGATCCAGTTTAGTCGCTGCCTCTTCGAATTCCTGGAATATTCCTGATAATTCTGCTTGGGTTCTAGAGGTAATGGCAACAACATCGCCATATGCCAGATGTTGAGACGGACGATTGTAGATGGTTCCTCCTGGATTTGTTGGAATAGAGCAGGAAAAAATTTAACCAGCACATGAAAAACCTATTCCAGACAAAATAAATTAACCGTCCCAATTAAAAAGAAAAAAAGAGCAGTTTTGCGCGGAACTCTATACCAACCAAACCCCTGAAGAAGACCTGTATAATTGGGTCAAAATGTTGTACAGTTAGTGTTGACCAAAATCGGTCTTGGTCTTGTACTTTGCAAGACCAAGACCAAGGCCGCCTAATTGTTGAAAGACCAAGACCAGGACTGGTAAAAAAAATCTACTTTTTAAATAAAAATTGAGACAAAATATTTACTAATACTCGACAATTTTAGTTACTATATGTTAATAATTGGTATAACCAATATACTTTTGCATTTAACTCTTCTAATTTTTCATTTAGGACCCGCTAAAATTGTGAACTCTAAGGTTTCTTTTGCCAAGCTACTTGGGGGTAGAGACCCGACTAATGTATGTGAGGCCCTGCCGCAAGAACAAACTCAACACCAATCTCAATATCCTATCCCACCTAATGTACCTAATCAACAACAACCTCACCAACATCAAATCCAATATGTTCCTCCACCGCCTAATGCTACAGATCTAACCAGCTTATTGACATCCTTTCTTTCAGAATTTAAATCCCTTGTTACCCCACTGATATCACTTCTCACTAACCTAGTATCTCACCTTATCCCTCCTTTAAAAAATCCTTAAATGACTTCCATCAAACCCATATCCATTCTCCTTTGGAATGCGAATGGTGTTAGAAATCACATACACGAACTAACAGCCTTACTACAAGACAAGAACGTAGACGTAGCCCTAATAACGGAAACTCGACTGACTAAAAAACAGCTCCTAAAAATACCACAATACATAACTTACCGTACCGACCATCCTGACGGTAGAGCACATGCCGGTACTGCAGTCATTGTGCACCAATCCCTCTCCCATCACCTACTCCCACTGCCTACACACGATTTCCTACAATCCACCGCAGTCGTAATCAAAACCTTCTCCTTTCCTATTACCGTTGCATCAGCGTATTGCCCTCCAAACCAATCCATCTCCAATATCCAATTTAGTTCCTTCCTCATTTCCTTAGGACATCATTTCATCTTGGGTGCAGACTTAAACGCCAAACATCAACAATGGGGTTCAAGAACCACGAATTCTCGTGGTCGAACATTGCTGTCTGTACTCAATTCCCAAAATTTTACCCTTCTTCCACCCAACTCACCTACCTACTGGCCCACTGATCCTAACCGTAATCCCGATATCCTCGATTTCTTTATCCATAATGGTTTAGGTGCTCTCAACCATTCCGTTGCCCGTCTTGACGAGCTTTCCTCAGACCACAGCCCATTAATACTCCAAGTATCACTAGCTCCTATTCCTAAACCCTCTCCTCCGTCCTTCATCAGAGGCCCAGTTAACTGGAAACTCTTTCATCAAATCCTCTCCGATAAAATTGACCTCAGAGTAACCCTGAAAACCTCTGAAGACCTGGACAATGCAGTACATTCCTTCACTACCAAAATTCAAGAAGCAGTCTGGACTGCTTCCTCCCCTGATCACTCCTCAAAAATCCTTAAGAAACATAATTTACCTCAACACCTCCTTGACCTAATCCACATAAAACGCCGTGCCAGATTATTATGGCAACGTACCAGACATCCAGCCGACCGCCACTCCTACAATTATCACTGTAAAAAATTAAAAAAAGAATTAGCCACCTTCAGATCCCAATCATTCAATTCCTACCTCACCACACTCTCTGCTCATGATAATTCCCTTTGGAATATCACCAGAAAAATCCTCAAATCCCATCATATTTCCCACCCTCTTCGACGAGATGATGGCTCCTGGGCAGCATCTGATGAAGATAAAGCCGAGGAATTTGCCAAACACCTTTCCTATACTTTCGCTCCTCATCCAGAATCCCATCCCAGCCACACAGTAAAAGTAGAAGAATCCCTCTCAATACCTATCCCACTCTCCTTACCACCTAAAGCTGTTAATCCCTCTGAGGTCAAATACCTTTTACGGAAAATCACACCTCGCAAATCTCCTGGATATGACCTTCTAACCCCACAGATCCTTCGACAACTTCCATCTAAAGCCATCACATTTCTTACATATATATACAATTGCATCCTACGAACTACCCACTTCCCTCTTTTATGGAAACATTCCACCATCGTCCTCTTCTTGAAACCAGGCAAACCTTCCAACAATACAGCATCCTATAGACCAATTAGCCTACTCCCAATCCTCTCAAAAATTTTTGAAAAGATCCTACTGAAACGAATCCTACCTATAATTGAATCCTATAACCTTCCTACTCATCAATTCGGATTTCGTTCCCAACATTCCACTGTCCAGCAAGGACTCCGAGTTGTTGACCATATATCCTCAACCCTAGAAAGCAAGCAGTATTGCTCGGGTGCATTTCTGGACATAGCGCAAGCTTTTGACCGGGTATGGCACGCCGGATTACTCTTCAAGCTTAAAATCCATCTACCACAGTCCTTATACCTAGTACTCCGATCCTATCTTTCCGACCGCTCCTTCCGAGTTCGCTGTGGCACCGAATTCTCCGACTGTTACTCAATTGAGGCTGGCGTTCCTCAAGGCAGCGTCTTGGGCCCCATCCTTTACATTCTCTTTACCGCTGATATTCCTGTCCATCCCGATACCCTCCTGGCAACTTTCGCTGATGACACTGCTATCCTTTCTTCCAACTCAGATCCTGAAACAGCGTCCGCAAACTTACAAAGGCACCTCTTCCTGATTGAACACTGGTGTAAGAAATGGCGCATTAAGGTAAACGAATCTAAATGTAAACACATTACCTTCACCCTTCGGCGTAATACCTGCCCACCAGTTTATTTTAACTCCATCCAGCTTCCTTTCTCAGATACAGTCCGGTATCTTGGCTTTCTCTTAGACAGACGACTAACATGGAATCCACATACTCGACTTAAAAGACAGGAACTTAACAGACGATATGGCCAGCTATATAGACTACTGAATAGAAAATCTAAACTTTCTGGTGAAAACAAATTACTGATCTACAAGACAATACTGAAACCCATCTGGACTTACGGACTAGAACTATGGGGAACAGCCAAATTTTCTAACATCAAACGCATTCAATCCTTTCAGTCTAAAGTCCTCCGTACAATAGTCAATGCTCCCTTCTATGTAACCAATAAAACCCTACATCATGACCTTAATATCCCATTTATTCTTGATCTTATCCCAGCCAAATTTTCCAAATTTCACCAGAACCTTTCTCATCACCCAAATCCCGTTGTACAATCCCTATCAAGCACCACCCATCCCTACAATCCCCTTCGTAGGTTAAAGCGGCAGTGGCCACGAGACCTTTTGTAAATATGGATATTTTGGAGTTCTAGCAATGGCCAGATTCTCCACTCAAGTCATGAGTGTCTGTGGCTGTAGCGCTCTTACTCATCCTCCGCTGGTTTAAAATACCAGTGAAGTGGCTGAGGGAGAAGCGTAGGGATCTCCTAGGCCTCCCTTTTCCCTCCACATGTGGAGGGGACAGGATTGGTTCGGAGATCACCTGGCAAATTGTAAATAATGTATGTTTTATATAAGGTGTTTGTTTTACTTTTATTTCTATTTTTATTTACTTATGTGTATATATATTATTTTTTTTCTTTACTCTTTTGTTCTTTCTTCTTATTCTTTTGTTATTACTTTATTTATTTATATTTTTGTATATACGGTATGAATGCAATCTCTGAACTCTATTATAAGTGTCCTTAACTGTGACAAATTGTAATATTTCTGAATAAAGTGTTTTTAATAGTAAAAAAAAATTTTTCATTTGGGCTTAGTTAGGTTTCACCTATCTAAAAAATTAAAGTAATATCTCTATAGTGATAAGCTGATAAGTAACTGCAAGACTATTGCAAGACTCTTGCTCAAGACCAAGACTAAGTTTGCAAGGCCAAGACTCGTCTCGGTCTCGCATTTGGGCAACACTATGTACAGTAGACATACTCAGGTGTTCTAGCGGGACAAAAGTCAAAGTATCGTTTGTGAATATTTTTATGGAAGATGACATAAACCGCCTGTTTTTCCATCGTTGCAGTTAGGAAAAGGTGAATTAGTGAAAAAAAAAAAAAAAAACAATATGATCAAACATGATTAGAAACGTAAATTTCATTTTAAATAAAATTAGATTTTTATTTGATAGTAAGTAATACTTATAAATTTTATGCGTTTAGATATTCCATGCGGTGCGCAAAACAACCTAAAGTTTTTCTACACTATTAATTGCATTTTATACTTGTTTATCAAAATTTGAAGAAGTAATCAAAAATAGGTTAAAATAAAATTTAATAATAATATTTTATTTATTCTGGGACGAATCCCTTTAGAATAATTAACAAGAACAGAAATGTGGGATTTTGAGCCATATATATATATATATATATATATATATATATATATATATATATATATATATATATATATATATATATATATATAATAGAAAAAAGAAAATAAATAAATGAAAGAACAATTAAATAAAAATAAATTAATAATACATATACATATTTACAGAAATTTCTATTAACAATTTTATAGGGACTGGTTGGAAAGGAACTGATTGAATAGGGGGGGGGGGATTTAAAAGTAGGGAGAGTGTTGGAGCGATGGATGTCAGGAGGGATGGAGTTCCATAGGGATGAGGACCGAATAATAAAATATTAAGCAGAAAGTGAAATTTTGATTAAATAATGTCTTTTTATAATAATCAGTTATTTCATAATTTTTAAAATCAATGCCAATTTTGACTTCAGTCAGTGCCACTAGATCAGTGCCACTAGATTGGTGAATAAGCCCACTGTGTCTTGGTTAAAAAACAAAAATAGTCGACCACTGGTTATTAAATATTCTTTTTTTATTAATATTAACATCAATCAATAAGAAACTAGGGGGAAAAAACCTGTAAAGAATTGTTGCCTGCCGCTGGACGACTGTCCTTTAAGTTTTCAATCAAGTAGAAAAAGGTTGCCCGTTACAGGCAGATTGGGTTGTGCAAAAGGCATTTCTCAGTACAATATTCAGTGAGGAATCGTGTATTCTCCGAGTTCTGTTAAGTCGGAAAGATCGCAATTCACTCCGTTTTTTCATTACTTCGCTTCAGATATCGCCTTTGAAATCGGACCTGGAAGATCAATTTACTATAGACGGAGTAGGTCACTTTTGACTGATGCTTTGATATGAAATTCGGCCCTTTCGTTACCATCCCACGTGTATTCGAACTATTTATTGAATATACGTCATAAATATGTATTATAATACAGTGCGTTTGAGCAGTAATAGTGATTCCTCGTCTTCATAATTGCCAATTTTTCCTGCTTAAAATGACTACAAATAGTCAATAATACTAGAGTATTACACATTGACATCATATTATTTACTGAATTAAACAACCAAGCATAATTTCTTTAGTCCCTTACAGTCATTAATTAATTTGTACGTGTTCATGTTGATGTAAAAATATCTTACACTCCAATGAGGGTTATTTCTCTGAGCCTGAAAAATAGATCATGAAATGCGATGAAGAATTTTGCTTCAAATTTTAGAACAAGAGTTTTTGTACAATATTATGTAAAAAAAAAAAAATTAAATGAAAAAGATCGAAACCTTTCCCATTGAAGTGAACTAATGATCCTTGGTTATTTATTCCATCTTATCTTATTCAAAAATATAACTTTCATGTACCGTTCGCCATTTTTCAATAGTTCTATACTACAATATATATATATATATATATATATATATATATATATATATAATATATATATATATATATATATATATATATATATATATATATATATATACATAGATAGATAGAAAGTAAACTTTATTCTGGGACAAGGTCCCTTATGAATAACAGATATGAACAAAAAAAATAAAAAGTACATCTGGCCAAAAATTACATTAATCAATATTAAAGAATATATACAGTATCTTCAGTGAAATTAAATTAAAACAAGTAAAAATAAAATAAAATAACGAATAAAAACGAAATAAAATAAAAACATTATTTAAATGAAAAGAAAACAAAATAAAATAAGCATGGTTGATTTTTAAAATTAAAACTCAATCAATTTTATCAACCATTCACCTCAGTTAAAATCTGTTTCGCAATATTTATTTTATTGTATAACGTCATTTTGGGATGTGAGAAGGAATTGGTAGAGATGACATTTAAATGAGGACAAGGAAGAGGCATGGCGGATTTCAGATGGCAAGGAATTCCAGAAGGCTGTGGATCGGACAATAAAGGAATATTCCAATGTCTTAGTTCTATGGGCAGGGATATAAGGGTCGGAAACACGGGATCTTGTTTTCTGGGAATGGACCACGGGTTTAAACCTTAACATCATACTTTATACCAGCGAGAGCAAAGAAACAAAAAATAATGAATCAATCGCGATTAAGAAAGCAGATTAGTTGTTATTACAAACGAAAACCTCTTATATAATATAACGATAATTAATTTATGTATATTTTTGAGTTTTTGATCAGTTTTTAAAATATTAATAAATATTGTCCTAATAATTTTTTTTATATAGGATGAGATCTAAAATGAAATTTGTTCCCTATTTATTTTATTAAAAACAACAATACATAAAAAGATATTTTTTAAATTCCCAATAAATTAAATTTCTCACGTTTTGCCTTCCTCTCAATCACTGTGCTTTATGCTATTTATTATTAGCACATTATTTTATTTTTTTTAATAAATAAAATGTCTTTAAATTGAAAAATGGTTTGGCTTGGTAACGAAAGACTTCCTAAGAAATTAATACTGTACCGAATGGTAAACGTCCGAGGGGTAGAACGAAGTGAAGGTTGCAAGATTGAGTTAAATCCAATCTGAAGGGACTGGGTTTGGACGGCGAATGGTGTAGGGAGGTGTGTAATAACCGATTGGTGTTGTTTTCTCATCGAACCTTCGGGTTCGCTAAGCCTTTTATTATTATTAATATTTTTGTTATTCTAGCTTTTTTTGCGGATTATTATTATTGTTATTACTATTTTTTATTCTCGCTTTGCGGGGTGGGTTTCTGAGGTGGGAGACCAGTCCAGCCACCTTCATATTAATATTTATAATTTTTTTAGACGTTTAAAAATGTTCTAACAATACGTGCTGTGTCTAATAGAACTGAGTGTTGAGCCTCTTTCAGCACTTCAAGAGGTAATTTTAATCCCATCGTGCCTGGCACTGTTGACTTTGGTATCAATCCATGAGGATATTGTAATTGGAGTGGTGGTGACGTTCCCCAAATGATATAATTCCTTCAATTCGATTGCCAGTTACTGGTATTTTATCAGTTTATTATTATCATTATTATTATTAAACAAACTTTCTATTTTTTTTTATGCCCGTAGCTGTTACAATTTTTTTTTATTATTTAATGTATTTCCAATACCCAATATTAAATAAATCTACCGTTTATTTTGCATAACTCTACTATATATTAGATAAATGAAATGAATTTTCGGGGCTATGTATTTTCCTCCATGGATATAGAATTTTAAAATTTAAGTTCAGAATGATAAACCAATAACTTATAGATCACGGAAATTGTATCCTTTTTATTAATTCCCTTGCGTTTGTATTTATGATTAAATTTATATTTTCAAGATAACTTAACTTACAATATATATAATATAATATAATTTCTATAGTATAGTAAACGAAATATGTATAAAGCAACACAGCATATTTATTTATTTTTTATTTTTGTCTGATTGTAATAATGTTTATCCTAACCTGTTCAATTGAAATTATTTTGTAACACTATATCCTTTATTGTCAATCTAAAGCTATCTGTTAGTCAATTTTTTTTTGTAAACTGAAAAATTAAATCTCAGATGATAATTGTGAAAAAGAAAATCACACTTTGCTTTTATTTTGTACCTTTTTTTTTTTGGTTGTTTTGTAAGCATTCTGCTTTTTACAGGGCGCTTTGAATACACCTTTTTTTTTATTTACGAAAATGTGTTATTGCTGTATGCAGTCAAATTTCAAACGACTTGTCAGTTTATGTATTCAATAAAATGTTACGTTTATTATTATTATACAACTTTTTGTTATTATTATAAACAAAGAAGTAAATTTTTAGAACTGACCTGAAGTTGTTCCAAACCTAGGTTTGATCACGTTGTGAAATAATTTATTATATTATTTAATGACCAGAATAAAATTATAAACTAAAAATTTGGAAAGTTCGATGCTTTGATAAATTGTCCGAGAAGATTTATTAATATTTTAAGTGAGATCGACAAAAGGTTGTTGCCGGGAGTGGCAGAAGACGTCTCCATTATGGTTAGAGGGTTATGAATCTTTTTCAGTGATGTATAGTGAAAAATGTTGACATTTTTCAGATTCCCTTCCCTCAAGAAAAAATAATGCATCAAAGTTTCCTTACTCTATATTTCTTTAAGAGACCCATTTTCTTTTTAATAAATAATTTTGCTGCATTAGTTAAAAAGAGATCCCGCTGGTATTTATTGTTATTTAAACAGCTTTATATTAAATAATAAGGTGTATAAAAAAAAGACCGGTTTAGAAACAAATATTTGTATTATTATTTCTTTGATATAAAGTACAATTAATACTCAAATTATAGTCCACTGTTCTCTACCGTCATTAGCCATCAGCTAACCAATTTCTCGATCCCACGCTGTTACCATTCTTTGGTATGGCTGTCAAAGAACTTTTGGACCGCAATTTCAACTTCTCAAAAATTATCAAAATTTTTCCCTTGAAGAAAATGGGCCATGATTCTAAATAAGTAGTAATCCAACGGTGCGAGGTCTGGACTATATGGTGGATGAGGCCGGAGTATTTTGGCAAGAACTTCTCAATAAATTTTCACAAATTTCTAACCTCTTAGCTGATCGCTGAGGAATAAGTTCTTGAAGTACCAGTCTACTGCTCTTTTTCACCTTCCCATGGAGAGTAGACGGCAACTAATAGTATCATTCGACAAGCCACACTTCCTGGCAAGTTCGCGAGTACTTGTGGACGGATTTGACTCAACAGCTTCCAGCAGAACCTCAGCAATATCCATTAATGGTCGCCCGGAGCCCTTCTTCTTTTCCAACGTCGTATCTCCAGTGCTAAACTTTTCAAACCAACGCTACGCAGTGCGCTGGTCAAGGGAACCTTTCCTTTCATATTTAATAATTTCACGAGTTTCTTGAGCGGCTGTGGAATTTTTATTCCAGTATTGCCTTAAAGATGCGAGAATTTGTCATGTTTCTTCTATGAAACAAATAATTAAACTGAGGTTTTTTTGTTTTTTTTAAGAACTCGTTTGACATTAAACAAGCTTAGAGAATGCTCTAAGGGGATTACTGAGTATTGGAAAGTATTAAATAGGATTAAAATATTTACAGTCCTTTAAAATCTTGAATTTTATAAAACGGTCTTTTTTTTTTTTTTTTTTGTATACACCTTACTAAGAGATAATAGTCTTATTTTAAAAATATTTGTTCACCATCCAAAATCATCACTATATTTTGCTTTTCTCTAGTTTTTTTTTACTTTTTTAGTATGTGTAGTTAGGCCAAGAATTGAGATTGTAAAAATTTCTTACCCCGATTTCCGATACATGTTTCAAGTCCCATGGAGTCCAAATAAGCGAGCTTTACAAGAAAGCCAGTTTTTGTGAATTTGATATAGATCAGAAACGAAAAGATGTATGACACTGAAATTAAGTATTTAAGATAAATGTGATATTTATTCGCTTAAAATGACTTACTGGAAGTGGCATTTTTTAGCATTGAGAGGCCTTTTCATCAAATTATTAACACTCGTTTGAAACTTCGGTAATAGCTTCATCTTATCGTCACCTACGACTTTTTTATTTAAGAAACTAATCGGAAATGGGACGTATTCATTCGGGAGATAGGTTAACATTACGAGGTACTAAAATCTCATGAACTACCATTTTCTATCCAGTCAAATCATAAAATGGTTTGAACACGAAATCGAGAAAAAAAGGTGGCATAAAAAATTGTAGGCCCTTTGGCGTGACATCCACCCCCAACACGTCCAAATAATAAGGTTACGTAAGCTAGACATCCCAATATCTCTTAGAGTCTCGCTTTGTCCTTCACACGTGGAGGAAAGGGCTGTTCTCTGAGCTCCCTTGGCTGATTGTAAATATTGTACTTAAGTTGTTTTTGATTGTTGTTATGTTTGTTATGAATGTTTTTTATTTTATCTATTTATTTGTTTTACTTATAATTTATTTAATTTGCTAAGAATTTCTGTATTTTTTTTTTAATTTGATTTTAAGTTACGTTTCTTTGGTTTTATAGTTTTTGCCTTTGTTATATAGATATATATTTTTTTATATATTTATTTTTATTGTATTGTATATATAGTACCAATGTGCCTTACTCAGCTTTAGTAATTAATGCCCTTAAGTGTGGCAAAATGTATTATTTCTCAATAAAAAAAATAAAAATAAGACTTCCCAATATTTTGAAGGCCACCTTATTTTCTCGATCAAATCAAATTATCTTACGATTCAAGTGAAAATGGGTATTCATTAATATTTAGTATATCATTAAATTAATTTATTTAATGTGAAAACACCCCGCATCTGAGAATTTCCGAAAAGATGAATCTTCGCAAAGTTTTAGACGGATGTTTTAATGATTTGTTAAAAAAGTGGTCTGTACTGCGGACTAATATAGTTCTTTCTCGATAAAGACTCTCACGATTTTATCTTACCTCTTATATCGATATGAGACTTAATGTTTTTTCTTATCAGTTGTCGTATTCTCATTTTGATAGTCAGGATGAATTTTCAAAATTTCTCTTCTTCAAGTATCTTTCATTTTGTTTAGTAGAACTAATTAAATGTATCCAATTGGCTGTATTTACTCTGAGCGAACAAATATTAACTAGTAAAGAAGTTAGTATTTAACCGAATAACAAAACTAGATTATATAAAAATTAATATATAGTAGATATATTATATCGATATGTATTATAATATATAAAATCGTAAGTAGTATTAGGGAGCTGCGAAATACTCATGAATTTTTGTCGTTTTATTTATGTATGTTCAATATTATTGTTACTCGATAGGAAATAAATGTTTTCTTGGCAACTAAAGCAATTTTCATAGAAAATAAATTGAAAAAGTTAAAGATTTATTTTCAGAATGCTAAACCGGAAATATACTTAACAGAGTTGTCATACTTAATATTAATTGTATTTATAACTAAAGTGATATTTTTAAGATTTAAGAACTTAAACAAAAATATATATTTTTTTAAATATTATCATTTATTTACATTTTTTATATAATAAATCATGTCATAATGATAAAATACATGTAAAAAAAAAATAATTTCTACTGATAGTAGAACGGTATGTGTAATTCACCGTACCGGATTTTTTGTTATGATCGTGTGTATTTAAAAATATTTTTGGTAATTTTCTATTATGTACGTTTAAAAAAAAATTATATGATAAAGTTATAGTTTATTTCTATTTATTTATTGAGTATTACAACAATCTGTCACTTGGACATCAGTTATAGTGAGATAGAATAATATTCACGCTATATGTACAAAAAAAAAAAAAAAAATAGAAAATAAATAAAGCAAAATAACAATAAATAATAATCGAAAAGTATATACAATCAATAAAATAAATTAATTTTAAAATAAGGAAATTAAAACAAATAAAAAAACACATATATACCTATATACACTATTTACAATCAGGCGAGGGAACTCACTGAGGCAGGATTCTCCCTCCAACTAGGAGAAAAAAGCAGGACTCCCTGCGCTACTCCCTCAACCGAATTACTGGAACTAAAGCGAGCATGGTTAGAACCAAAAACATATGGTGCAAAAAAATATGTATTAAGAAGAAAAGAATCATTGTAAAAATAATGAATATCTTTTAAAAATGAGGTAAATGACAATTTTGTTTTATACTGCATTCCCAATTACACATATTTCTTGAACACCTCCAACGGGCACCTCGGTACTCTATATTTAATTGGCACAGAGTGGCCAATTTCAAAGTAAAATGCTTTCCTCAATGATGGCGTGAGCCTGATGAAATTTCACAGTAGATGTATTATCGTACACTTCTCCAAATATTTTTTTCAAATTCATATTGGTCATTGTTTAAAACAATTCACGATTATATATTTTCCTTTACATGTAATCATATGTTCTTTTATGGCACTTATTTAAATTATATTCTTTAAAAAAGAAATTTTTTTTT
The DNA here is from genome assembly GCA_928085145.1 of Nezara viridula. Lineage (NCBI taxonomy): Eukaryota > Metazoa > Arthropoda > Insecta > Hemiptera > Pentatomidae > Nezara > Nezara viridula. The sequence goes on from OV725078.1 coordinate 54,000,517, forward strand.
TACTAGTGGGCAATAACAGAAATGTGTCTTCTTTTTTAAGTTTAGGACTCTCACTTGGAATCCACATACAAGACTGAAACGACAAGAAACCGCTCGACGTTTCCGATTACTTCAGCACTTACTAGACAAACGCTCTAAACTTCCAATTAATTACAAAAGATTCATATACATGACTATAATAAGGCGTATTTGGACTTACGGAGTTGAGCTATGGAGCTCCACTAAACCATCGAGTTCCTCTCGTATCTAATCCTTACATTACAAAATCCTTCGTAAAATCCTCAATGCTCCCTACTTTGTTACAAATAAAGTCATCCATAATGACCTTAATGTTCCTTATGTTTGAGATCTGGCCCAATCCAGATACCTATCCTTCCATAATAAACTTCAGTATCATCCCAACCCTCTCGTTTCTTACCTTGCTTCCTCTTCAATTCCTGATAACCCTCCGAGGCGTCTGAAAAGAAGATGGTCCCGTGATCTCGTAATGTAGATATATCCTTAGAGTGCTACCATCGGGTAGTTTCTCAACAAGTGTTTTCACATCATTATATCCATATGTTCAAATTTACCTAATGTATTTCTTTAATACAGTTTGAAATATTATTAAGAAATTAAAAAAAAAAAAAGTCTTGAAATACGAAAAAGAGATTTCCCCAATAATATCACTTCGGTTTGTTTACTAGAATAGCACTTCATTGGGAAATTGTGAACGTTGCAGTTCTGAGGTTCAGCCACTACATATCCAATATTTGAATAAGGGTATAAAGGTTGCTAACGTCAGAACACTTTAGCCGTAGTCGAGTTCATCAAGTTCAAACAAATTTTTGGGAGTAAACAGAGTAAATTTAATATTTCCTTTTTTATTCCGGTACCTTAAAATCTTCGATAAAAAAATATAGAAATAAAAAAAAGTACTACAACAACACTTAAAGAGTCTTTGGGTTCAGTAATTTGTATGGAAGTACTGTTTCGAATGGTTATGCTGGGAGGTGATTGGGACGAGATCACTCTCATCCTCTAGGTTTTCTCCCTTGAATAATACCCACTTCTTAATGCTGGATGTGCCTCAGGAGGGCCTCCCAACCCCAGGATCTATCAACTTTTGATTAATAATAACTTTTCATCAGCCGGATCGGAACCAAGGAACTGGCTTAGGAAGTCAGTCCTTATACACTGAGCTACTTCCCAAAATCTTCGATATCCATTTTAGGAATTAAATACTATAAAAAGTATTACAGAACATTCAATGTTTAATAAGTACGTGAAATATGCATAATTTAATGTAAAAAAAAAATCCAAGCAACACAAATATTTGTTTTAACATAAGTTTTTTAATTAGTGATTCAGGCCTTGTTAATCTCAGTCATAAAATGTTTCATTTTTAAAACATTCAAATTTTCGCAAATTCAGAGAGATTTTTTTTTTCATCTTTATGATATACATTACCAAAAGATTTTTTATACTGTACGATATCCTTAAAAATGCCTGAATTGGCGAAAATTTGTATGTTTTAGTAATAAAATATTGTATGACAAAAACTACTGAGGCCTAATTTACTAATTAAACTTCTAAAAAAGTATATTTTCCTTTTTCGTCATTAACTAAAGTGGTTTTTAATTCTATTTTCTTTATCATCCTTTATTAATGAAATTCATAACTATATTTGTTATGGAATCACAAACACCACTTTTATGAATGAGTGAATTACTTAACTCTGAATTTTTTTTTAAATAATTCAATTTTAAAAATTAGAATTTGGCCATAAAATAAGCTGAAAATCATTTAAATAATATTAATGCTCAGATATATTAAAATACTCATATTATTAAACAAGAAAAAAAAATATGAAGCAGACTTACGTTTAGTTTATGAGTTTAGTAGAAAATGAGGTGATAATACGATATATACTTTGCCGGTAATATAGACTTTGGCAAAGTATAGTAAGCATCGAGGAGGGGGGGAGGGCAAAGAAACTCTGGCTCCTATAAAATATTTAGAAGGTGCAAGGCACTTCCTGAACCCCCTCCCCCTCATCACCTCCTCCCTAATATTTTATGAACGGAGCCTGAGTTTCTTCGTTCTCACCGTCATTTGCTTAAAAATAACTCACAAGAAAATTGAATTAACCGATAAAGTGATAAATATTTTAAAATAGTAGGTAATAAAGTAATGGCCGTACTACTATAGGGTGGATCCATAAGTTCGTTCGGTTTTTGTTAGTAGTGCGAATTGTTTAATGTTACTTATAGGAAAGGTTGAAGTCCGCTCTTCGAAACTGTTGTATTTGGTTTCATTAGCATCAGTTTTGTTTGTGCTGCAGTATAGGGAATATGTCGAATTGCAAAGTGCATTTTCGACAATAATTGCTTTTTTATTTTAAAAAAAGGCAAACTAGCTTCGGAGGTCTATCGAAAGATATGCAAGGTATAACGGGACGATGCCTCAACAGAACGTACTGTTCAAAAATGGTTTGCCAAGGTTCGTTGCGGAGATACGAGTCTCGAAGATGCACCGAGGTTGATTCAAGCGAAATCAAGCTTATAATCGAACAATACCGGTCCCTAAAGCTACGAGAAATTGCGGATACACTGAAAATATGGGTTGGAACTTTTCAAAGGCATTTAAGACAGCTGGCTATGTATCTCGGGTCGATACGTATCAATCTGCAACTCTCTTCTGAACTGGCACAAAACGGATCCATTCTCAATCGAATAGTGACGGGTGGATCATCTACGACAATGTATTGCGCAGGAGATCGTAGACTTTCGCTGACGACCGCCTAATGGCAACCCGAAGGCCGGAAAAGATTTTGCTCTCTATATGGTGGGGCTATATCGACTTGCTGTATTACCAATTGCTTTCACAAGGAAAAAGAATTGATTATAAGATCTACTGCACGCAGCTAACGAAACCGGACCAAGCATCCCGACAGAAACGCCCAGAACTATTCAATCGCTAAGGTTTCGTATTCAACAATAACACCAGGCCACACTCCGCAATAATCACAAAGTAAAAGTTAGTGCAACCTGGCTTTAATGTTTTATATTCATCAGACCTTGCATCATCCGACTATCACCTAATCCGGACCCTCCTGAAATCCCTCAACAGGAGGTCGTTCGCTGATGAGAGAGATGTGAAAACGTATCTCGATCAGTTGTTCGCTCCTAAGCCCCAGTTTTTTTACGAGAGCGGAATAATGAAATTGTTAGTAAGAAGGCAACAGGTCATTAATAAAAATTTCAAATACATTAATGAATAAAATTTATTCTTTGGATGAAAAAACCATTTTTTATTTCACCCTTCAAAAAACGACCGCACTTATGGACCCACCCAATACTTTATATAAAGCCTATCTCCTAGGCTTGCCCCCCCCCAATATTTTCTAACTATCGTCAGCACTCTCCCACTCTATTCCTGTTCCATCACTCTTCCATAGCTGAGGCATCAAGTTACTGGTCAAGGTGTATTTCTTTCTAATACATTTTAAAAAAAATACTTCTATCTGACAAAAATATATATAAAAATTATAATCATACATAAATTTATTATAATATAATGAAAAATTACTTCCACTATAATGTCATTATTAATAAAACATTTACTAACCGACGTTTAGGAGATGCCTTCCAACATCAGAGTTTCATTCTTAGAAAACAATACAATTTAATGCAACAATTAATTTAATAATATAACTATTAATAATTATCAATCAATAAATATAAATTAATAAAACACAACTCTCATTACGTTTTTAAATTTTTTTCAACTATTTTTTATAAGTTTTGTTTTATTATCTAATAAATAATTAAATAAAACACATTTCATTTTTTTATTTATATACAAACTATCAAACAATGTTATAAAAGAATTAGATCTTATATTAATTTAGTATTTTCTGTATTTGCTTTTTATCTCCCCTCACATGTTTCTATTTCTTAGAAATCTTTATATAGTCATCTCTCCCCTCATCTGTATCTTCAGTAGTTTTTGATGTTTCTTCTTTCTATATGAGATAAAAACTAACTTCTATTTTATGTTTATATAAATCTACTATTTTCAGTTATACAATACTTCTGGATAGTTGGAAAAATTATATAATATATTAAACCATACATTGCTTTCTTTCAAACTAATTTCAGCAGAAATTATAGAGTGATATACTTTATTGAAAGTAATGCTGCCCTACTTCATAAGGTTGCTTTGTACACTGCGTACAAATAAATCCATATGGACATAACCCCTGCATTACATTATTTTATTATTACACACATTCTTTTTTCTACCTCTTCATAACACTAGTTATATATAATATCACTAACAAACTACATAAACTATTACTACCACATAACAAATATATATACCAAAAAAAAAATGGAATGCGAGAAATACAAGACTAAATCGCATACATACAATGTAATTCAATGGATATAAAAAAAAAAATTTTAAAATGTTGAAAGTTAATTAATCTTGAAAATATGATTTTATATACTTTTACTGGCATTACTTTATAAATATAGACCAATGACCATTAATGTAAATCAAAACAATTTTGTACACAGCATATTTTTGGTTACTCATTCTGAAAATAAATTTTAAAATGTTTCATTTATTTTCCATGGTAATTAAATTTAGTTTCCGCGGAAAGATTTATTTCCTATTTAGTAATATAAAAGTATATATTATATATCTCTACTTTAGAGCAAAAGGTCGTATCTGAAAATTGTATTTTTTTTTTAAAGATTAAAAAAAATAATTATTTCTTTATAATCCATTAGCATAATTTGATATTTTATTTCCCTCTGCTATTTTCCTATTTAACAAACTACTTATAGTAGTTGCAGAATAAAAACTATAATCTGTAGCGCAGAGAGAATAAACATGTAAAAATGATACAACATTAACAGTAGCGATATTATCCTTTACATGTTCCATCTCAAGGTTTTTCCAATATCTTTAGCTTTCTAATTTTTTTTTTATTTCTTAATGATATTTAGAAGTGTATTAAAGAAATACATTCAGTAAATTTGAGCATATGGATATAATGACGTGAAAACACTTGTTGAGGAACTAACCAATGGTAGCACTCTAATTAGCTTTCTAATTAAAAAAAAATAGAAAACTATTATACTTTATTAATATATGGTTTACTAAATTAATTTCATATGTTCTGAAAAAATGTTAATAATAATTACTCTCATTTATAGATTTTCCTTTTCTTTATTTTTTTAATCTCTGGAAATATTTCTCCCATTTTTTTTCCATCACTAATATATAAATCTTTCACTATGAAGTCAAATCATAGTTTATATTAATCCATTTGTATTTATATTACTGCTAATATTAAAGACCTTTATTTATTTATAACATACAATATCAAATGTGGTTACTTAATCTTGAAAATTCTGCATTAAACTATTTTAATGAGAATAAGACCTAACTGGTACTAAAAGCCTTTAAATATTTTAAATACTCAATTTCAATATACCGCATGTTTTTTTTTTGTTTGTTTTGTTTTTCGTTTTTGAGTTATGCCGTTCATATTCACGCACAAATTTTGCAAGAATTGGTTATTTAAAAGACCTTAAACATGTATTTTGGTTTCGAAGTCACGATTGCAATTTTCCCCCATACTATATATTTCAGACACGAGTATGACTTGTGAAATATATTTAGTAGTATATCAAAATCGTTTTAGGACAAAAATAAAACAAAAACAACATATCAATTAGCATAGCAATGGATCACTTCCGTAGCCGCGTCTTGTTCCGGTTTTAACACACACGATTTTGTGGACATAATGTTCCAGCTGTTTGTAGAAGATATATGGTAGATATGTTTTCTGATTCCTAAATCGGATATTTTTTTTTCTTTTATAAAGACTTATCCATTACGGAAAAATCACATTTACTAAATACCTCTGTTATACAATACTATACATAAATTAGAGCTTGTACTAATTTAGTACTTGAATTAATTAGCTATTTCTCCCACTCATAGATTTATCTATTTCTTTAATTATTTTTGATGTTATTTCATTTATTCATATGAGAGAAAAAAACACATCTATTTTGTATTTATATTAATCTATTATTTTCATTTTACTCTATACTTCTGGATAATTGGGAAACATATACAATATGTTAAATCACACATTTTTTTTTCTTTTAAATCACCCTAATTTCAGCAGAATTCATATTCTTTTAAAGTGAATTAATCTTGAAAACACTACTTTATACACTTTTACTGGTATTATTTTAAATATTTTTTTATAAATACAAACCTGTGACAATTAATATAAATTAAAATAATTCTATTCACTGCATATTTTTGTACGTCATTCTTAATTTTTTTTTTTTTTGTGACAGAATATTTTTAATGAACATCAAATCATACAATAATAAAATATAAACTACAGCATTTCAATAACTGCGTCAAAATGGTTTAAACTAATGAATATAGATAGTTATATCGGTTTTATAACCGAGCTTTGTTTTTACCCGTAGGCAAAAAGTCAGCTTATAAAAACAACTAAAAAAAACTCGACCATTAAAACTTTTATTTCATATGCTCAAAAGCCAAACAAAAAAAGTTCATAGAATGTAAGAGAAAGGTAAAAAACTAACAAACATGGTTCATACAAATTTGATGTATTGCGTCCAAATTTAACTCAGTATTACTCGAATACAAAATGTTTTCCGTATTCGTTATTCTTTTATGATAATATTCTATATTTGTTATGAATAAAGAATACATTTTTTTTTATAGATTAGTTTTATTCTGGAATTGAAATCCCATTAGAATAATAGCAGAGTTCAAAAAAGAGGTACAATAGTCTGGAATGTAGGAATAATAGAAACGTATAAAAAAAAAATACTAAGGAAAATATAAATATTATAAAAAAAAAAACTATGAAAAATACAAATATATGTAAACAATACTAAGGAAATTAGAAATATATAAAGGAAATACTGAGAGAGAAAAAAACTGTATAAATAAAAATAAAATAGCTCCTATCAATTAACTGCAGGCGATCAACATAATTCTGTAACCAAAAAAAATCTTACAAACTTGCCAAAGTTTGAATTTCTAGTAGATGGTGGAATAGGAGTTGTTTCAAGGAATTTATGTACGTGGTTTGACGTTTTGAGATGGGTAAGGAGTTCCAGAAGGAGGTAGCACGAATGACGAAGGATTTGCTGATGGAAGCGGTTTTATGGGAGGGGATGTATAAATCTATGTGTTCAGAGAGTGGATAGAGGAGCGTAAAGTAAGGAGTTCTAAGATTTAGGGAGGGTTTTTGGTTCTGAGAACTAGGAAAATGAACGCCAAACACCACCACCAAGGAAGCACCAAGGAGGAATTGCCGTCTAGAAGTAGAATAAAGCCACTTCAACTCGGTGTACCAACAGGAAACATGAAAACGCCCGGGAATCACAAAGATGAATCTTATGAAGCAATTCATAAGTTTCTTAAGTCTCGTCTCAAGTCCTGTGAACAGCCCTCCATACACCAACTCTATTCTCTTATAGGATCAAAAACAATAATACTCAGTGTTGCAGATAAAAATATACAATCTTGAATTTAAATTTTAATAGTGGGAAAGAGAACATTTTCTTGTTATTTTACTAAACTAAATGTCAACATGATGTAAACAAACAGAAGAGTAAACATCTGTCTTTTAAGTACAGAATATTTTAAAAACTTAGAGATAGTTCAGTTTCTGCGACACACACAAACGCATGCACCCACGCAAATCATTAAAAACAAAAAAATAAAATAAAAACATATACATGCTATAACAAGAATTTATTTTTATTATATTTTATTATATAATCAACTCAACCAATTTGTTGCAAATTCCACTATCTTACACATTGAACAGCCATTTAAATAAGAACGTAATTATCCACATTCCACCTGATGTCTACCGCCATTGCCCTAGCAACATAATCTCCTTGTCCTTCCGTTAGAGAACGGCGTATATGTTCTATAAAGCATAACTGTAAAAATAGGACTATTGTTCAAACAGAATTATCAATAAAAAAATATAATCGTAATAGATAAATAAACAAAATAATGATATAATGGAAATACAAAACTACAGTCTTTTTAAATTATAATTTATTTCTCCAGAACACATGAAAAATTAACAATACGATCCAGAAAAACTATATAGCATAGAATAGCAATATCGTTATTAAACTTCAAAATCTATGTATCAAAGATGAGATACCGTTAGACCTGAAATATTCAATATAATTACACGAAACTCCTAAATGAAAAAGTAATATTAATAATAAAAAAATAATTTATATATATATATATATATATATATATATATATATATACACACACACACACACACATATATATATATATATATATATATATATATATATATATATATAAGTTATGGTTAGAGGTAAGACAATATAACAGTTAATCCTAAGTTAATCCTATCTATGAAGTGTAAACAAAGTGTAATACTATATATATGGCATTACTAAGGCAATAAAGTCAGTCTTATTTGAGTAACCACGTGCTTCATTTCGGATCCTTTTTTCCCTTTTTTTTATTGTTTCTTATTCGAACTGACGTAAGTGGTGCCGAAACCCGGGATCATTAGAATCAGTCGGGGAAGTAGTTTTTTTTTCTCTCTTTCTTTTTCGTTTGTTTGTTGTTGTTATTAACGTCACAAGAAATAAAAAAAAAGAGGAAGGATGCCGAACGGAATAGGGCAACCACCAGTATCCACCACACAACAGGTAGCACAGCAGGTAGCACAGGCGACACCGCCGACGGCACCACCAGCAGCACCGTTGGCTCCACCGCCGGCGTTCCCTCCGCTGTCAGAGGCGTTAGCGAGGGATTTTCCTCCACTACCTACGGAAACGTTGGCATCAGCACATGCAACTACGTTGGAGTGGTTGAAGGTGAGAACGGCGACGTCGCAGGACCTTAGGAGAGCGATATCCGACTTGGAAAGATTCGATGGAGGAGTGGGTGAGTTAAATCACTTCCTAAAGGGTGGCGATCGGGTGATATCGCGTATATTGGCTAAGCAGGAGGAAAACCTGATAGACCCGATGGATGCCAATGCATTAAGGCCAGCCTTGGTATGCCGGGTTAAGAGGAGCGTGCTGAATATGATTCAGGCGGATGAAGACACTCCATGGAATATTGTGAAGGATCGGCTGAAGAAGGCGTTTGGAGGAGGTCGATGGGCGCCCGAGGAGGACATCTTGCAGATGTTCCGGGAAAGGAAACAGCCTCATCAGACCAACGGGCAATATGCTGCAAATCTGCTGGCACGCTTTAACAAGGTAACAGAGAAGACGAGGGAAGTGGCTGATGCGGTGGAAACAGGAGCCAGGATGGCATTTTTGTCAACCATCCTTAAAGTTCAGTTGGGGAGAGATACTGGAAAGAAGGATGGACTACCGAGGGACAAGAGCTTTGTGGAGTGTGCTCAGGAGATGATAGATGCAAGTGCTCGGGATGAAGAAGCAGCCCGTGGGGATGAAGAGAATGAGTTTGGATGGAACAGGGTTTCGTATAGGAGGGCGGAAACCGGGAGGTTCAAAGCAAGACAGGAGGGGTGGAAGAAAAGAGGAGGAGAGGTTAGTACAAGAGAAAGGCCGGCAATGAGAGAGAGAAAGCCAGGCAAAGAAAGGAAGAAATGGACAAAGGAAGACAGGAGATGTCACGGGTGCGGAAAGATAGGCCACCTAGTGGCGAATTGCCCGCGAACCCGATGTTTCGAATGCGGAACCGAGGGACACATTGCCAGAAAATTCCCGTATATGAGTAGACGGGGAGACGTGGGCCGGGATGAACCAATGGAAGTGAACGCCCAGAGATTGTGGAGAAAGAGAGGAGCAGTATCGGAGTCAGATGAGTCATCAGGGACATCTGGAACCGAGGAAGAGGAGACGGAGATAAGAAGAGCTCGAGGAGGAAGAATTAGCAGGAAGAGTGGAGAAGGAGGAGAAGTTGCGGACAGGAGAGGAAGATCAGACGAATGAGGAGAGGAGCAGAGGAGAGGCAGCCACGCGGTAGTAAATAATATTGGAGGTGAGTGCGTTGGTTTGCCAATTATAAGTGTTGTGAGGAGATCATTAACGATAAGCGACGACAAGTAATTTGGAAGACCAGAACGTCGGGGCTTATGAAGATCGACTTCACTAAATATGGGAAGAAGAAAATTAATACCATTTGGTCCCAACCAGGGGTGAAAGAGGAACAGATTTGCAAGGCTTTGCACGACGCTTCGGAGTCGGGGAAAATTCACCATCTGTATGTAGGCAATGCAACCATATGGGAAAAGATCAAGAAACTCTGGAGGGCAGAGAAAATAGGTGTCGACAGGTCATTTATTAAATGTAAATACTTGGTTGAAACGTTAATGGACAGGGAGCAGCAAAGGGAGGTGACACTGGCACATCACCAGGGCAAGACGAACCATCGGGGGGTACAGGAAACATTCCACGCACTACGCAGGAGATATTATTGGGATGGTATGCGGAAAACGATCTCGGAAGTCATTGGAATGTGTGAAGTGTGCGCGCGCACTAAGTATGACAGACGACCACCTGAAGGAGTACAAGAAGAAACCCCTACAGGAGATACGCCGTTGAAAGATGTGCAAATCGACACATTCACGTGGAGAGGCTTTACATGGGTTACCATGATAGAGCTCTTTAGCAAAATGGCAATGGCACATCGGGTACAGGATAGGTCGGCGGAAGCTGTCGTGGGAGCTCTCCAAACGTGGGTCCAGTTCTATGGAGTGCCAGATCGCATAACGTCGGACGGAGGCAGGGAGTTCGACAGCAGTACCATCCGAGAAGAAGCGAAGCGCTTGGATATAGTTTGGCACTTCAATACGCCGGGACATCCAAAGGGCAGGGGAGGTATCGAGAGGTTGCATGGCACCCTAAGTGATCACCTACGTATATATCAGGGGGAGCAGGGATTAGAAGCGGACGTAGCAATGCAGAGGGCGGTAGCGGCCTACAACCATTCAATCCACTCCGTTACAGGGTTTTCCCCAGTCGAGGTACTGTTCGGAATAAATATAAGGAGTCGAGATTGGAAGGAAACAGTCACGAGCGAGGACCACGCTCAACAGATAACGTGTAACAGAGCGCAAATAAGGAAAGTGTGGGATAAAAAGAAAGGGAGAATAGAGAAAGAGAAGCGGAAAATGGTGGAAAAGGTTAATTTGAACCTCAGAGATAGAATGGGTGCATTAAAAATAGGGACGGTCGTCTATCGTAGGGTCGGATCCTATAGGGGGAAGGAATTGGCGCGCTACGAAGGACCATTCATGGTAATCATACTTAGAGATCACAACGTTTGTACGATCCAAAGTCTGAAGGATCCCAGAAAAAGGAGGACCGTTCACATAGAACAGTTAAAACTCCCGATAGAGACGGAGTCACTACAGTAGTGGGATATCCTCTTTTCTGTCTCCTACAAGCTAGGGACCGACGCTAAAAAGTTAATTTGATTTTGTTGTTCACTTTTGGCTGTAAGATAACAGTGTCTTTTAATTTTATTTTTATTGTTTTTTTATTCTATTATTACTCTGGCTGTTCTAGGAACTCCAACGGCGATTATATCTTTTCTTTTTGTTTGTTTGTAGTTGTTGTATTTTGGTTATGCATTACGTCAGTTACCCTGCATTAGTTTATGAGGAATGTTCATAAACTGGCGGGGGGAGTTATGGTTAGAGGTAAGACAATATAACAGTTAATCCTATCTATGAAGTGTAAACAAAGTGTAATACTATATATATGGCATTACTAAGGCAATAAAGTCAGTCTTATTTGAGTAACCACGTGCTTCATTTCGGATCCTTTTTTCCCTTTTTTTTATTGTTTCTTATTCGAACTGACGTAAGTTATATATATATATATATATATATTATTGTTATATAATATTCAGAATAATATTGATTGTAGTTAGCTCTATTTTTTTTAATTTATTTAGAAATATAATAATCTATCACGTAGACAATAATCATAGTGAGATATGAACATATTCATACCATATATACAGAGAACATAAAATTAACAAAAGTAAAATAATAACTAAATAATAATCAAACAACTATGTACAATAAAAAATAAAATAACCTATCATCATCATCATGAATGGCTCTATAACTCTTGCAGAGTCAAGGCCTCCCGCATAAATAAATAGGAAATATAATAATCTGATATAATAATCATAAATATAATAATTTTTATTATTATATTTCTTAGCATTAATAACCTAGAGATAAGTAAATTAAAAACATAAAAACTCAGTCATACCTATATACAATCAAGTTGTCTCCCTCCAACTATAGAGGGAAAAGCAGGACTCCAAGAGATCTCTGCGCTACTCTCTCAACCACGTAACTGATGCTAAAGCCAGTGGAGATTGAGCGAGAGCGCTTTAGCCGCATATAAATCTAATTAATTAATTGATTTTGATGAAATCTGATTTTTATTATAAAAATTATAAATTAGAATAATAAAAATTTAAAAAATATTTACAAGAAAGCGCCTGACCAACAACTTAAACAACGTCTGAAATTTCAGAATATGATAACAGATCTGAAATGCAACATAAAAATTCATTCGGGCAATGTGCCATTTTTAAAATGTGAAGTAGTAATTTTACATTTTGTGTTATTTTCAAGGTTGTCGCGTGTTTTTATAAGTAGTAAGTGGTAACTATAAAAATATAGTTCAACATCATATTATTTGCTAAAAAAATGTTACTGCCTCCCACAGTTCTAGTCCATAGTTCCAAACAGAATTGTCTTGTTGAGTAATTTGTTTTCAATAGAAAGCTTAGACTTTCTATTCAGTAGTCTGTATATTTGGCCGTATCGTCGGTTAAGTTCCTATATTTTAAGCCTAGTATGAGGGTTCCACGTTACTATTTACTTAAACTTTTTATACGTGTTTATTGTTATAAATAAACTACATAAATAATTATGGGCATGGATTTTAGCTATTAAACTCAATAAAGTCACAATACGCACATTTTTATCATCAATTATACTCCTTAAGGAATTGTTACGTTAAAATTCTCAAAACTAATTCTTATTGTTAAAAGATATGTATTGCTTATGTAATAATTATCATATTCCTATTAATGTCTATTATAAATAAATATTTTAATTATATAATATGCATTATGCATTAAATAAGTACATAACATAATTATAAGGATGGTTAATATTGATAATGATAGTAGCCAGAAAGTCCGAAGTAAGTTATCAAAATATTGACACTCTGCCATAGTGAAATTATCTGAGGAAAAAACTTCCTTCTTTGAGTAGACACTTATGAAAACACCACTTCTATCGTTATACGCCAATTATAACGTAATACTGAGAGTGTGAAATCTTGTTAGATTTTTTTAATAATGTAGAGCTCCTAAACTCTGTTGTGCGACGCGGACATCTTATCATTCCATAGTGTAAAAAACCGATGGAGTGAATATATGGACTGAGGAGTTTTTCACAGGTTTCTGGCTGGCCTATAATTATATTTATAATAAAACTTGTTCAGTAAATACAATATCATTAAATTAGCTTAATTTTATTTATAGTATGCTCAATATTTTCACTTTTTTTTTATTCATTTATTAATTATTATTTTATTTTTATTTTTTGAGGGGGTTGTTTTGATAAAGGATAAATTATTTAATATCTCAGCTATTTATAAGGACACTATATCCAATTATTTTTCAAGAGTTTTTATAAATCTGTATATTAAAAAAATTTAGAGTGTAAATATAATAAAATAGGTATTTACCAATTATTTATTTCCACTTTATTGAAATGAGATGCGACCAGAAATATCATGGGTAGAAAAGTTGCTGTTTCCATTTATATTTTTAAATCATGTCCATGACGCTCAGATATAATGTCCCTTAATAATGCCTGGAATGTATTCGCAAGTTCAAAATAGTTCAGATAATTAGCTGCAAGGAAATAAATCGGTGCCAATTGTACAAAGCATTCGAGTTGTACTCCATCATTCTATTGTTCCATTTGGATGTATCGTCCGTTTTCAGCCTTTTGTTAATTTTTTAATCAACGATTCTAAACAACAATGACAAAATTAATAGTTATTAATACTTATCATCAGAACTCATTGCATTTTAATGACATATATTTTTTTTATTGAATGTTTAACTCTTATTTATAAAAAGGTAATATAATTATTATTTTTTTCAGATTTGAAAACATTGTTAATGAGCTGTTGATCCCATAATATTCAAGATGTTGCTGTTTTTCAGATCTATGTACACAGGTAAGAATTTGTTTATGTTGAACTAAGAAAGTAATTACATACTTTCATTTTTTTTTTTTTTTATGTTTAATGTTTCATGTTGAATTTTTATTTATAAAAAAAAAATATATGAATCAGTAAAAATTATATTTTTAAAAATATAAACACGATAAATAAAAAGTCAAGGAAGCTATTAGACTGTTCTACATATCATGGATAATAAATATTCAGGACGCAGTCTTTAAAAAAAAAAAATTAATTTTTATTTGTGCCAACGTTTCAACCCAAACATGTGGGTCATCTTCAGGGCTTGGTTCGAGCACTGAATGCTTTCAAGTACTCAAGTCTTTCAAGTTGAAACGTTGGCTTCAACGTTTCAAGTTGAAAGGTCTTCAACTCTTCTTGACAAATTAAATCAGCACTAATTGTTTTCTCTTTTGGTTTGTTTTGCCCCTTTAATTTTCTTCTTTACAGTAAATGCATTTATTGATTCTTAACTGTAGTTAATTAATTAATTAACTACAGTTTAGTTTATAAATAAATTAATAACTTAATTAATCTTATTTTAGTTTAAAGCAGAGTTTGAAATTGATCATTATTTTTTTAATAAAATCATGAAATAATTATTATATTTGGTTTTAAATTTAAAGATCATGCCTGATTTATAAATGAAAATTTAAAGCAATCACAGATATACATTGATTCCATTAAAAATAATGATCACTCACTGAGTGATGCGGTTTTACATAAATAGCAATGATTAAATTTTGATAAATAAATAAAAATCGTCTTTTACACATAAATTAAATAAAATATTAATATGTGTGTATACTTTTTTAATATTATATTTCTGAAATCGCTTTTAATGTGCACGCGGTACCTGCAATATGTATTTTTTTTTTAAAAGCCAAAATTTCTAATGGGTTTTGGAAATTAAGATTTTCTTTTGCTAATAGTTGACAATATATTCTACTTACTACTACTGAATTAAAATATTTATTTGAGATCACTAACCAATTATATCTCTAATTTGAAAAAGTATTAATCTAGAATTATTATACGTGTTAATTGTAAAATTTTATTCAAAAATAATGATTGGGGTATGAATTTTATCATTTATGATAAAAAAAAAAATCGCTCTAAATAAAAACCATCAAATGATTTTTAAAAATCTCAGATAAAAATTTTGATCAGATTTGATTTTTGTTATGACTTTTTTTTAATTATCGATTTCAAACCCTGGTTTATAACTTGAAATAAATATTTCATGCACACAATAATATTTCAGCCAACTTGATCTAGTTTTTGATACTATCTTCTTTTTTTTTTTTTTTTTTTTTTTTTTAAATCTATTTATTGAATAATAATACAATCAGCCACTGCTGGAGGGCTATAAGCATTAGGGCTAAAAGTTCTCATTCATACAATATATACAAATAATAAAGAAATAAATATAAATATAAGAAGTAAATAAATAATACTGATGAAGAAGGTAAATAAATAAAAAAAAAAAAAAAAAAATAATAATAAAAAAAAATAAAATAAAATAAAAACTTCTAAACACAATCATAACTATATACAATATATACATTTGCCCAAGAATCTCCGAGCCAGGCTTTTACCTCCACACGCGGAAGGCAAAGCAAGACTCCGGAAGATCCCAGTGCCACTTTTCCAGTCGCATCACTAGTATTAGAAGCCAGTGGAGACTGAAAGAGGGCAATACAGCCACAGACGCTCAGGACATGAGTGGAGAAGCTGGCCATTGCCAGGACTCCAAAGGCATATTTACAAAAGATCTCGAGGCCACTGCCGTTTCAACCTTCGAGGGGATGGTATGGATGCTCGGAGCTGGATAGGGATTGCGCTAGAGGATTGGGATGATGAATGAGGTTCTGGTGAAAGTTGGAGAATCTGGATGGGATGATGTCATGGACATATGGGATGTTAAGGTCATGGTGTAGGGTCTTGTTCGTGACATAATATGGAGCATTGACTATTGTTCGAAGGACTTTGGACTGGAAGGATTGGATGCGTTTGATATTCGATGATTTAGTTGTCCCCCACAGTTCAAGTCCGTAGGTCCAGATAGGTTTCAGTATGGTCTTGTAGATTAATAATTTGTTCTCTGTTGAGAGATGAGATCTTCTGTTTAGTAATCTATATAGCTGACCAAATCGTCGGTTAAGCTCTTGTCTTTTAAGTCTCGTATGTGGGTTCCAAGTCAGTCTTTTGTCCAGAAGGAAGCCAAGGTATCGGACTGTGTCTGAGTAGGGAAGAGGAATTGAATTAAAAAGGATTGGTGGACAGGATCTGCGTCGAAGAGTGAAAGTTACATACTTGCATTTTGATTCATTAATTTTGATGCGCCAGTTGTTGCACCACTGCTCAATGAAGGAAAGGTGTCTTTGCAGGTTCTGGGACGCTATTAGAGGATCCGAGTGGGAGGATAGGATGGCAGTATCATCAGCAAATGTTGCTAGGAAGGTATCAGGACTTGAAGGGATGTCAGCGGTGAAAAGGATATAGAGAACTGGGCCCAAGACACTGCCTTGTGGAACACCAGCCTCAATTGGATAATGTTTGGAGAGTTCAGTGCCGCAGCGGACTTGAAAGGAGCGATTTGAAAGGTAAGATTTGAGGACTAGGTACAAGGGTTGAGGTAAATGGGTTTTGAGCTTGAAAAGCAAGCCATCGTGCCACACCCGGTCGAAAGCTTGAGCTACGTCCAGAAAGGCACCAGTGCAATATTGCTTGTTTTCAAGTGCAGAGGATATGTGGTCCACAACTCGAAGGCCTTGTTGGACAGTGGAGTGTCTTGAGCGGAATCCAAACTGATGGGAAGGGATATTGTGGGATTCCAGTATGGGTAGGATGCGTTTGAGAAGGATTTTCTCAAAGATTTTGGAAAGGATCGGAAGTAAGCTTATCGGTCTATAGGATGATGTACAATTAACAGGTTTACCTGGTTTAGGAAAAAGGATAATTATGGAGTGTTTCCACACCAGAGGAAAGTGGGTTGTGCGGAGGATACAGTTGAATAGGTATGTAAGGAATATAATTGCTTTTTTGGGAAGTTGTCTGAGGATCTGGGAAGTAAGGAGATCGTGTCCTGGAGATTTGCGAGGTTTTAGGTTCTTTAAAAGGAATTTGACCTCAGAGGGGTTGACGGCTGTAGGAGGTAAGGAGAGAGGAATCGATGAAGAGAGGAATTCTTTAACTTCAGCAGTATGGGAGGGATGGAGTTCAGGATGAGGAGTGAATGTGTACGATAGATGTTTAGCAAACTCTTCTGCTCTATTCTCATCTGACGAAGCCCAGGAACCATCATCACGGCGGAGGGGGTGGGAAAAGGATTGGAATTTAAGGATTTTTTTTGTTACATTCCAGAGGGAGTTATCACTTGCAGATAGTGAGGAAAGATAGGAATTATAGGATTGGGATCTAAACGTAGCCAGTTTTTGTTTTACCTGCTTGGAATAATAGTTATATGATTTCCGATCATCAGGATGCCTGGTTCTTTGCCAGATGGTCCTAGAGCATCGTTTCCTATTAATAAGGTCCAGTAGGTCTTGGGGTAGAGGATTTATTTTGCGGTATTTTTTAGAAGGATCAGGTGAAGATGCAGTCCAAACTGCTTGTTGGATCAAGGTAGTCATGGAATATACTGCTTCATCTAGGTCTGCAGGTGTTTTTAAGGAAACTCTAAGGTCAATATTATCATCCAGTATTTGACGGAAGAGGTTCCAATTAACTGGCCCCCTGATAAATGAAGGTGGAGGTGGTTTGGGAATTGGTGATGTGGAGACCGTTAGGATTAGGGGACTATGGTCTGAGGAAAGATCATCAAGTCTTGAAATGCTATAATTAAGGGACCCTAGACCTTTGTGGATGAAAAAATCTAGGAGATCGGGATTGCGGTTAGGATCTGTTGGCCAGTATGTGGGAGAATTGGGTGAGAGGATGTTGCTGTGATGGGAATTAAGTGCAGATAGCAATGTTCGTCCTCTGGAATTTGTGGTTCTGGCTCCCCATTGCTGGTGTTTAGCATTTAAGTCTGCACCTAGAAGGAAGTGGTGTCCTAAGGAGTTAAGGAAGGAAGTTAATTGGGATTCTGAGATAGGTATTTTAGGCGGGGAGTATGCTGCAACTACTGCTATTGGGTAAGGAGAAGTTTGGATTATCACGGCAGTGGATTGTAGGAAATTATGGGTCGGCAAAGGGAATAGGTGATGGGAAAGGGATTGATGGATAATTATGGCAGTGCCAGCATGTGCTGTTCCATCAGGATGGTCGGTTCGATAGATATGATAGTTGGGGATGTTAAGTGGTCGTTTGTTGGTAAGTCGAGTTTCAGTTATTAATGCTACATCAATGTTTTTGTCCTGTAATAAGATTGTTAGCTCGTTGATGTGATTTCGAATACCATTCGCATTCCAAAGGAGGACGGAGAGGGATTTGATTGGGGACATTTAAGGATTTCTCGGCAGTGGGATGAGGTTGGATACAACATTGGTAAGCAAGGAAATGAGAGGAGTGATGAGTGATCTGAATTCAGAGAGAAAAGAAGTCAATAGGCTTGTGAGGTCAGTGGCATTGGGAGGAGGAGGAATGAATGCCTGGTTATTAGGCCTAGGTTCAGAGATGGGATAAGGGTCTTGAGGTTGAGATGTGAATACTCGAGGTTGAGATTCTTGTGGCAGGGCCTGAGTTTGTGTGGGTGCAGTATCTCCTTTGAATATCTGAGCATAGGACACTCTTGTATTTACAGTTCTAGAGGGTTGTCTTGGTGGCCTGGATGGCCGTTCTTCTCTTGGAGCTGAATAAATTCTTGCTTTTAGTTCCTTATATGTTTGGCAACCCTTGTAGTTCGCTGGGTGCCCTTGATGGCATAAAGCGCATACAGCTGGTGTTCTTCTGGACTTCTGGCAGTCCTCTGTTTTATGTTTATCACCGCACCGGACACATCTAGGAATGTGGTGACAATAGCGTTTCGTATGACCATAAGCCTGGCAGTTATGGCATTGTACAATGTCGCGCTTAGTGTAGGGCTTTTCTACAACAACGCTAGTGTAGTACAGGCGTGTGACCTTGTAGATGTCTTCGACCTGGGGCGTTCGGTCAAGGTCAACGAAGAATAGTGGGAGCGGTATTTTATTTTTTGAGCCAGGCTGTTCTCTATCTTCCTTGAATATATTCACTATTTGGCGAACACGGAACCCCATCTCAGTTAGTTCTTCTTTAATGGCATCCAGCGGTGTTGATGGGTGTAATCTCCTGATCACCACCCTGAGCGCTCTCTCTTGGCGCAGTTGATATGTGTGATAATCCGCCTTAGTGTCAGATAAATACTTGACAATTTTTCTGTACGTATCTGGGGTGTCAGGCATTAATTTCGTGTCATTAATGCGGCTTTGGCATAAGTATTTACCTGAGCCCACTATATTATTTAATTGTAGACACATTAATTGAAAATTTTTAATGTTTCTAACGAATATTGGTGGGGGTTTAGGTTCACTAGGGATGGGTACTGCTTCCATTTGTTCATTCTGTGTGTTTGACAACACTTGGAATGGATTAGCTGTAAAAAAGGGCGATTCTTCTAACGTACCTTGTATTGATATAGCTTGTGTTGACATATTTTGTGATGATGTGCCAGGTTGATTTTCGACTTCGTCAACTGAGCTCTCTGGTGTAGCTGGTGGGGTATTTTTTTTAGAGCGTCTAGCCCTTTTCTTGATTGGTGAACTCTTTGTGGTATCTAGACTCCTAGATCTTAAAGTTCGATTGCTACCTTTGCTCGACATTACCATGTGAAAATATCGCATCTCATGTTAATTAATTAGAGGTAAATGTAATAGTTTGTAAAAAAAAGTCTTTTATCAATTACGTATATATTACGCAAATTTGTGGAATTCTGAGAAACGTAGATGTGCTTCCGCCGAAGGGCAGCAACCCACTGGTCGGATTAGCGAATGTATATGGCCGGCTTGTTATCTATCACTATCCTCAGGTCTATTTACATTGTTCACAATGCCGTTATAAATAAGTGATTACTCACCTTATTTATGTCCAGTTTCAACTTAATTGTTAACTAAACAGTTCACACTACTTTTTCACAAATAACATGAATTATTTCACTGATAATAAAGTCACTTTATAAGAGACGAAATAAAGAGTGTATGTGTAGGGTTAACGCATGCGCAGAACTGTGATACTATCTTCTAACGACATCATTATAACAAAAAAATTAAAAGAAATGTAACCATGTAAAAATCATTTACTTTTTATTAATGGCGTTGACCGATAGGTGTTGCCATCTGGTCGGGGAAAATAGTAATTATTGTTTAATAAACTCTAAACTCTAGAAAAAAACCTCCTAAAATTTCGTATGTTTGAATTGAAGAAAAAAAAAATTGGGCAAACATATATTATAGAGCGAAAAGTATAAAAAGGTTTAGCAGGAAAAAAGCATACTTCGGCTTTTCTTGTCATTCATCACTCAACTAGATAAGATTTTGTGAAGGGACTTGCTAAAGAAACTTTGCGAAGGAACGACGCCTAAATCTGCTTTGGATTACATAGAACTTATCACTCAGATTAAACAAAACTTGAATTTTTCCTGACTATATATTGTTGCTTTAAACAATCCACCAAAAAATAATGCCATATATATACTATATACTCCCTACTATATACCATCCATACTATATATGGATAACTATGAAATATATTAAATAACTATAATGACGATAAATTTGAAACTATAAAAAAGTTAATTAATGAATTGTAATATTCTTAATTACTAGTTAATACTTATAAATATCCTATAGGATAGTGTACAAGGTCGCAATTGTAAAATCCAGAAGATGAGAAATAAACTTCAAATATTATTCTAATGAGGGAAATTTTGTTCACATGTTAATTACAAGATTGGTATATTTATTGCTAATGTTAGCCATATGGAAGGCTACGATGTAATACACAGTTAAGTTGGCTGTCCAAGGCAATCTAGCAGGACAAAAGTCAAAATATCGTTAGTGAAAATTTTAAAGAAAAAATCTCCATCCATCCAAACATATACAGTTAACTGGTTAGTAAATTATATTTATTTTAGCCAACTATAACGTTTTTTTATATTTTTCTGATTTTTTTTCGGAACGTTCTTCGTCAATACGTATTTCAATTGCGTATAATAACATTTGCTAAATCAATTTTTTTACGACTGAGTACGAATTCATTAATTTATATTTAATTTTGTCCAGCTAGATTCTATAAACCAGGGGTGCCCATGAGGGTGTTTCATGGAGCAAGTTGCACCATCAAATTCTTGAGGGGAGCACGTTTCAATGAGGTTCTGAATTTTCGAAATGAAAAGTTTCAAACGAGGGAACAAGAGGAAAGCAAGGAACAGACCACTGAAAGCATCATTGCATATGAGTTAGAATAGAATAGAATGAAAAATAATTTTATTCTGGGACGAAGTTCCTTCAGAATAACAAAAAAGTACAGATATTAAAATTTTATATCTGGCCAAATAAAAATAAACATAAAAAGTAAAGATAAAGATAAATCAGCAAAAAAATAAAATATTAGTTATACATATTATATACAAAATAAAATTAAAAAATCTATATACAAAACTCTTGAAACCATACCAAGATACTTAAAACTATGTACAATGGTTTTTTTTTTTTTGTTTATTTAATGGAATTTACAACTGTATACAAATACAACAAATAAATATGGGCAAATATAAATAATGGCATCTACAGGCTTGAAGAGTTACTACCCAGTGGTAGCACTCTCTAAATAATTTTAAGTAAGAAGAGCACGAGGCCATCTCCTTTTCAGACGCCTAGGAGGATTATCAGGAATCGAGAAAGAAGCAAGAGTGGAAACAAGCGGATTTGGATGGGATTGAAGTTTATCATGAAAGGATAGATATCTGGCTCGAGCTAAATCAGCGACATATGGTACATTAAGTTCTTTATGAATGGTTTTATTTGTGACAAAGTATGGAGCATTAAGGATTTTACGGAGGATTTTGGATTGTAAGGATTGGATACGATAGGAATTCGATGGTTTGGTGGAGCCCCAAAGCTCAACTCCGTATGTCCATATAGATCTTATTATAGTTATGTAGATAAGTCTTTTGTAATTAATAGAAAGGTTAGAGCCTTTGTCTAGTAAGTGTTGGAGCAGTCGGAAACGTCGAGCGGTTTCTTGTCGTTTCAGTCTAGTATGAGGATTCCAAGTAAGACGTTTATCCAAATAGAGTCCTAAGTAGCGGATTTGCTCAACAGGAATAAGTGGAGTATTATTGAAAGTTACTGTAGGACAAGACGTCATAGGTTTACGACGGAGGGTAAAGGTGATTTGATGGGATTTGTTGGAATTTATTTTTATTCTCCAATTTTTACACCATTCTTCAAGGCTTGTGATATGTGATTGAAGAGTTTGGGATGCAATTAAAGGATCGTTATTAACAGATAGCAAACATATGTCATCGGCGTAAGTGGTGATGACAGTGTCAGGATGGGTTGGGATGTCAGCTGTATAAACTGTGTAGAGGATGGGACCGAGGATACTACCTTGTGGAACACCTGCAGATTGAGCAAAGACGGATGAGAAGACATGGTAAAATATAAATAAACCCCTTTAGAAAAAATACAGAAAAAAATAAATGTAAATTCTTCTTAACAGTAAAATCTGTGTTTCTGTTGAAAAAAAAAGTTATTATTTTTAACATTCTACTTCAGCTTGTGCACTGTTTTTTAGAAGATGAGAGCAATCAAATATCTTGGGATAAGGGGGGGGGTATATAAGCCACCGACCTTGAGGGAGGAGATGGGCACCCCTGCTATAGACATCACACTATGAGAAGCAGTTACGGTAACTCCCAATTCGTGCAAATGATAACTTAACTAAAGACTTGAGATGAATGCGGCAATAACTCCACATTATCTCCGAGACAATTTTCTTAAACCTCTGATTTAATAAAAATTGTCTGATACATTACTTAATTTTTATTATTAGTTAATAGAATATGTTTTGAATCATCAGAACTATTTCTAGAAAAATAACCGAACCCGGAAAATCGGGAAAACTCTTGAGCTTCTTTTCCCAGAGTCCTCCTCTTTGTGGTCAAAGGAAATAAGCCAACCTGATTCTTCTCAATAGCCGATGTAAAGGTTTTAGGGAGTTTCCATTTCACGTTTGAGCTTGTATGTATTATCTTAAAGAATGGTAATGCACATTGTGTTACAGTCAATCTCTATAGATTGGCAGAAATATTATATGTACATATACAACAGGATATCATGTTCCGAAATTCAATGTATAACCCATCTAACTTCAAATAATTTAAAATTGAATAACAATAACAAAATTCAATTTGATTACATAATTCCTATTTTATTTCTTTTTCTCTACACCAACGTTTCAGTCCTTAGACCGTCTTCAAAGGAAGAAACCTATTTTAAAAATATGATTAAATTGCAATCAAACCTCTTATAAAACCTAATAAACTGATTAAATCAATTTGATTAAAAATTATTAAATTAGACTATTAAGCTATGTTGACAAGGGCGATACAGACCATATGATTTTAGTTTTTTAAAATAGATTTATTTCCTTGAAAATGTTCTAAGGCCTGAAACGACGGTGCAAAAAAAGAAATAAAGTAGGTCTTTTGTAATCAAATGGAGTGTTTTTTCAATGTTATTATTAATAAATTATAATATAAATGGAAAAATCCAAACTACAAAACCATATGTCTCCAAAATATAAGTGAATAGTTACCTTGCTAAAGTTTCGCCAATTCAGGCATCATCGAGGCAGAAAAAACAAGATCACATATACGCAGAAAAAAATTAAATAAATAAAAAAAACATTTCAGTTGATATCCAAATACATACTGAAAAAAACGTAAGGTTCTATTAACAAAGCTAAGAAAGGTTATATTTAACAGCTGATTTGCAAGAATAAAGAAAAAAATACTCATAACTAAAATATAATAATACAAAACCTGTTAAGTTAAATACATTGAATAAACAAAATTAAATAACTAAAATCACATAAGGTGATTATAGAATAAATGCAAAATCCAGCCATGAGTCTCCAATATATTGGTGAATAGTTTATAATAATTACTATTAAAAAGAGGTACTAATCTACAAGATTTATATATATATATATATATATATATATATATATATATATATATATATATATATATATATATATATATATGTATATATGTATATGTATATATATTTATTCTAATGGGAATATTAGAATAAAATGTAAAACATAAAAAAGAAATACGAAGTTATATAAGAAATGAAAATAAATAGTAAAATTAAAACATTGAGAATGGAGTAGTTAGATAGAAAATTGAGATATTGTAAAGTCTATCAAGATGTACAGACAATGTATAATATAATAAAGAGTTAAAAACAGAGAAAAGGAATGAAAGGAAGGAGGGAAGAAATTGAGAAAGCTGAAATAAGAAAGAAATAAAAGAAGTACTACCTGTCTCCTTAAGTGTTGCAGGGAGAATAAAAGTCGTTAGAAGGGAGGGAGAGAGAGAAGAGATGTGTAGGTTGCGTCATCTCTAACCGTTATCCGACGAAGTTTGAACTAAAGCGCTGGAAGCGTAAATAGGTACGAGAGATATATTACTCAGAAAAATTATGGAAAATTGAACTGAAGTGTTATTGAAGGGATTTCTGAATTGAAATTGAAGGGTTATTTTCTTAGCCCTGATGAAGGCCTGAACTTCAGGTCGAAACGTCGGCATATTATCATTTATCTTTGCCTTCCTTTTTGACTGACCACCCCAACTATTCTTCTCTTCATTATCCACGACAGTCAACCAATTACCAATTATAAATATATATATATATATATATATATATATATATATATATATATATATATATATATATATATATATATATATATATATAATGTATATTTATATATGAGAACAAGGAAAATGATGAAAAAAGTTGTTATATGATGACGAGTTCTTTTTTATAATAAATGAAGGAATATTAAATCATGATAGGCTTGAAAATGGATCACTGAAACGTTAATTAAATATAATTAGAAATAAAAATTAAAACAATATTGTTGTACTAATTGCTTTTTAATTAACTATTCAAATGATTATTATACTATACGAAATATATATATATATATATATATATATATATATATATATATATATATATATATATATATATATATATATTTGTAAAAATAATATTCTCAAATAACATAAAAATTGATGTTATATTTTTTCACATTAATTTGATTTGAGTGCAATATTTTTTTAAATGTTATATTTTAAAGCAATAACGGCGATGGACAAAATGGTCCGAAACCTCGCTATATAGTAGAGAATAAATTGTTTAAGGATAGATGGGTTATATGGTGCATTGAATTTTAGAACATAATACTAGAGTGCTACCATTGGGTAGTTACTCAGCAAGTGTATTCATGTCATTATATCAATTATGTCCAAATTTACTTGATGTATTTATTTAATACAGTTGTAGATGTCATAAAGAAATAAAAAAAAAAACATAATATATAGAACATAACGGTCTAGAAAGTTTATAAATCCAGTTCCTTCAATCTCGGGAAACGAAATTTCGTCTAAATAAAATCCTCATTAGACTGGTCTCAACATACCCCTCTGAGTGCGGGATCCTCAACAAATGCAAAGAACAGATGCTATTGAGATTCTTAACCAGCAAATTCTCAGAAGGAGACTCTCGTGCACTGATAACATCTGGATGTTGCAAAATAGTGTAAAGCAATAGAGAAATTATGCTTCATTGCAGCGACGTGAACTTGGTTAAATTTATTCAAGTTATAGACAAAACAGGCCTGGATATTTTGGCAAAATGGAGAAGAGATTCCAAGGAAGGTCTATACAACTATAAGAGCAGGAAGACCGGTGTTAAGATGGCTTATGTAAACGAAGTATAGGCGTCGCATCTCTGTGGGAGGGTGGAAAAGCGTCCCTCCCCTCCCCCCCCCCATTGGTTGAAATGGTTCCATCCGCCCCGAAAACATTTTGAATGGCCCTGTACAAGAATAAAAGAACTTGAAATACTTCGTATTTGTATGAACAAATGCATAAGAATAATTAATTCCAATAATCATTCTTAGATTTCGAAACTGCATTTTAACGTTCAACTGTTAAAAAAAAAATTTAGATATTGCAAATTGTAGATATCATTAAATAAACTTATTAATACTATTCTATTTTATTCAACATTATCCTCGAGTAATGGTATTAGCTGGTATATTCTAAACGTTAAACAGGTACACTTTTTTTCTCAATAGTTATTTTGGGAAGAAAGTTTTTCCCCTTTTTTTCTTATGTATTACAGCATTTTTACATTATTTATTGACCACGTCCACTGCACTTTATGTATTTGTATGCATGTTATAAATTAGGTTAGGAAAAGAGAGGAGTAAATCTAGGGAACGAGAAAAATGTATAGAGTGAGAGAAGGAACAGAAAGGGATGTATAATGCTAATAAATGAATGAAAGAAATAGTAAAAATAAAATAAATAAATAAAAAATAAATAAATAAAAATATAGGAAAAAAAATTATGATAAAAAAAAATATATATATAGATAAAAAAAAAAATTGTATATTATGCTCATACATGTTGTTAATACTATATAATTGTATATTAGTTTTGGAAAATTGTCTGTAGCGATTAATAAGTATACTGTGTTTAAAGCAACCCAATGTAATTGGGCAGCACCCTTTTATCGTAATAAAGTGATTCTCTCTCTCCGTACGTACATCACTACTTTGAGGTGACTAAAATAAAACCAGAGTTTTTTTCTTAGATTTTTAACTATTTTTTAATCATCTGATATTTAAATATTTTAAAAAATATTCCATATAGCTCATAGCAGTCCATCTGGAACCATCGACATAACAATGAATGCCTCAATAGATGGCAAAAGACTACATGGAAGCCCAAAAAGCAAATAGATAGAATCTACAAAGATGCAAGAGAGGTGCGTGCAGATACATGGGAAGAGATAGCCCAAGATAGGCAGAGATGGAGCAGGCTTGTTAAGGCGGCAAATAATCTACATGGTCTGTTAAGTCAACAGAAAAAAAATTAACTAAATATTCTATAAAATTCGATAAGATAACTGAATAAAGAAAATAAATTAAAGAAGATGAATAAACAATATATGAAAGAGGAATATGAATCATTCTGAATCTAATAGGTAATAAATAAATAATGTTGATAAAACCTCAGTGAAATTTTTGTGAGTGAATTAAATTGTTATCAAAGTTTATAAACCTTTGGACTTTCTCAAAGCGTAGAAACTTTCTTATTTATTGGGAAGAAAGACCCTATTTACTTTTTATCTAAAAAGAAAATTTCTTTCCTTTTTTTCAGTTATCATGTCCACTTTCTTGCTAGTGGACTTCTCAGTAAATAATATCATTATTTAATAATGGGGTTTCTTGCTTCTCTTGAATTTAGAAAAAAAAACTATGTTCAGTGTAGTGAATTCCCTTTAATCCAAAATGATGCAGTCTCTGATAAATAAACAAAAAGTTTACATTTATTAAAGTAATGTTAAAAAAAAAATCTATAAAAATGACTCTC
The DNA here is from genome assembly GCA_928085145.1 of Nezara viridula. Classification (NCBI taxonomy): domain Eukaryota; kingdom Metazoa; phylum Arthropoda; class Insecta; order Hemiptera; family Pentatomidae; genus Nezara; species Nezara viridula. The sequence goes on from OV725078.1 coordinate 54,028,483, forward strand.
ATTTCTTTTAAGAAGATTGTATACTTTACTTTTTTACATGCCTCTTTTAAATACGAAGTTTAATACTCATTTGATGAACAATTTAACGATTTTTTAATTCTTGAAAGGTAAATTTTTCGCTTGGATGCACTGTTCAATAGATATATACAAATAAATATCTGCAAAATCCTGCTTTTTTTTTTGCAGCAAAAAGATCTGAGGTGATTCGTGTTAGCATTTTTATTTTATTACACTCATATAAACTAACCACTTCTGTATATTTATATATACGTTTATTTATTATCCTATAGATTAACGAGGATGGTGTGTGTATAGCAACCCAATATAATTGGGCAGCAAGCTTTTATATTTTATATGAAAATAAAGTGTTTCTCTCTGCGTGTACCCTTTTATACAAGTTCAAAAAATGTTTCCACATTTCTGTAACATAAAAACGTTTCAATCCTCAAGTTACTGGCATAATATTTATTAAATGAGCCACCAATTTTTTAAAAAAGCGACTCTGGAATGACAAACAAGAATTATTTAAAACAACATACACTTTCGTACAGGTCTTCAAACGGCAAAAATACTTTTATTTTAAAAAAATTCATTATCACTGGAATTTTTATTGCTGATGGTTTTTTCTGTTTTTTGGACTATTTCTTTTTTCTTTGCGAATTTTTCACTATAGGTTTTACAGAAGTTATATTTTTTAAAAGTTTATTTAAAAGTTTTGTTGCTTTTGCTATTAAGTTTTTTTAAAATTTATTTATATGATATTTACAACTGTATACAAAAAATACATCTAGTAAATTCGCACACGGATATAATGACATGAAACACATGTTGAGAAACTACCCATTGGTAGCACTCTAATAATATGTCTATATTAGGAGATCACGTGGCCATCTTTTTTTCAGACACCTCGGAGGGTTATCAGGAATTGAATAGGAAGCAAGGTTAGAAACAAGAGGGTTGGGATGGTTATGATGTTTATTATCGAAGGACAGATATCTGGATTGGGCCAAATCTGATACATAAGGTCATTATGGATGATTTCATTTGTAACAAAGTAAGGAGCATTGAGGATTTTACGAAGGATTTTAGATTGGATACGAGAGGAATATGAAGGTTTGGTGGAGCCCCATAGCTCAACTCCATATGTCCAAATAGGCCTTATTATAGTCATGTATATGAGTCTTTTGAAATTAATTGGAAGGTTAGAGCGTTTGTCTAGTAAGTGCTGAAGTAATCGGAAACGTCGAGATGTTTCTTGTCGTTTCAGTCTGGTATGAGGATTTCAAGTTAGACGTTTGTCCAGATGGAGTCCTAGGTAACTTGCTAAAAAATAGATCTAAAAAATGATTTTTATTCTTAGCTACTTAAACAAACGACTCATAAGAATCGTGTGTAATTAATTAAAAACAAATTATAACTCTAATTTAAACCCAATACTGTTTATTTCTCATTTAAGAGAGCTTTTTTTAAATAAATTAAATAAATAAAAGTTAAACTTTTATCGTGGATCTAAAACATTAATAATAAAAAGCTCCTTAGAGCATTTTAATAACTTTTTTCCTAAACAGTTTCATAGGGACTGCTAAAATTGAACTTTTGAAAAAAGTTCCATAAAACCTTCAACATCTGCTTTCTTAATTTACATTCGAACCTTCGACTTACATTCGAGTGCTCTTTTTAGGCCACAGGGCCACGACTCTCGACGATTTGATGTCAGGACTTCCCCACTCTCTATAATTTGAATTTTTCTTTTCTACGGTTTGAATATGTATAACTGAAATTGAAGGATGCTCTCGTATAATTCTACATTAAATTCATAATATGTTGTTGTTTTTTAATATTAGTTATTCCATTCGCATTGAACAAGGTAATGAAACTCTCTAAACGCTAATCATTCAAAACGGAAATAATTAATATGTGACCTCATTTTTTTTAAGTTGTCTACATTTATTTTAGGAATGAACTCCTGTAGCCCTAATATCTATTTCCCTGTAACTTAGAAAGTCACATCAGACAACCTGATCAATAATTTTCACAGAATTGACGTTTTCATCTTTATGTTTTTCAAGCATATACCCTTATGTATCATATCATTTTGTTATCTTATTATATAAGATAAGATATAATAAGATCTCGTTCGTAGGATTAATAAAATTCTTGTTTATTCTAATATTTTTCTAATTTGAACTCACAGCAATTTGAACATTTTCTTGGCTCCCTTGAGTTCCAAATTTCCGAGAGTCGACTGTAGTTTGCATTTAAATAGGTAAAGAGGTCGGCCGTGCATAATGTCCCCCTAGCTTTTGATTCATCAAGCTTCATGAAGACGTGTCGCTTTTGATGTGAGAATATTCAAAAACTAGTTTAGCGCTAGAAGGACAATTTTGAGAAACATTCAGCCATAATCATAGGATATTAAGAATTAGACTAATTATTATTCATGACATATACAGTGATAATATAAATAAATTAAAAATATCAGGCTAAATGATTCAAAATAAAATGAACTACCCACCTAAATTATAAAGTAAAATAACCCCTTTTCGTAAGATAGGCCCTAAAATGGAAAATAGAATAGGCCCTTCTATAATTTAATCACAATGATATGAAGTTTGGATGGTCTAAATTTATACATAGATTTTTTTCGAGAAAAAATAAATAAATGAATGAATGGACTTTTTACATAAAAATCGAAACGTTATATCTGAGTTAATAAATAAATTAATATATGATAAATCTATTGTAACAATTATTTTTTACTTTTGAATTGTTGTTCATATTCAGTTTTTAAAATAATAGAATTTAAAACTAATTTAAAAAACTGAGTATTAATAATAAGTTATCAATAATTAACTTGTTCTGGAAGTTTTTTTTAAAGAGATTTCGGAGGGGTATTAAAAATAAAATTCTGTCATGAAAAGTTACAATTTCACTATAGAAGAAATAACAGAGTTAATGTCATAATTAATAATCAGCCATTATTAAAATTAATACTGGTAATGATAGAAGAAAAATTGTTGCTGGTAATTTACGAATCGGATCCACAATAATCTCAATGAATGACCAACAGTCGGAAATAGAGCAGCGTAACCTTCGTGGTTTCAAAGGTATTGAAATCTCGAAAAATCTCAATAAATCTCAAATTAATGGTGCAAAATGTTACAAAGCCATTTCTAATATATGGGTGTGTGACCTGGCCTCTAGGTAAAAGGAAAGGAGAATGAGAATGAGAGGAAAATCCTCCGCACGATAACCGGAGCGATTTTGGATCAGAGTAATAAAGGGGAAATACCAATAAAAAACTGCTTACTGATAATCACCGATGAATATAAACCTCATTAAGGAAAGGAAAGTAAAATGGGGAGAGGGGGACTTGTAGCTCCATATGACAGACGACGACAATGAATGTCTTAAAAGTAGACGACAGAACACGTACATCGAATCACAAAGATGCAGTATAGAGCCGCATACAGATGACTGGAAATAAATTGCCCAATACGCAGAGGTGGAGCAGGAGTGTTAAGGCGACAAAAGGTCTGTCATCTGAAACGAGAAAAAAATAAAATTTATAAATAAATATTGATGAGAAATAATGACAAAGTAAGTATTAACAGATAATACTTAACATAAAATTAACATTTGCCGACGTTTCGACCTGAAATGCCGAAGGCCGAAGTTCAGGACTTCATCATGGCTGAGAAAAGAACCAGATAACAAAGTATGAGAAACATAAATAATGTGGGTAAATTTTTTTTTAAAAGATGAAGTGGGTCGAATAATGACAATAGTAAGAACTAAGAGATAAATAATAATAACCGTTACAAATAAGATAAATAGTAATAACCGTTACAAGGTGTGGAATAATGAAGTAAACATAATCAAAAAAGGTGGCATAAGAATTAAAATGGTAATCTTAGAATAAAATGTAAAACAGAAAAAAGGAATATGAAGTTATATAAGAAATGAAAATAAATAGTAAAATTAAGATTCTGCAAATATAATAGTTAGATAGAAAATTTGGATATTGTTAAGTCTATCAAAATGAATAAAGAGTTGTTTTTTTTTATTTAGTTCTTTAAAATTTATTTATTGAATATAACAACAATCTGTCTCTTGGACAAGAATAAAGAGTTAAAACAGAGAAAAGGAATGAATGAAAGGAAGGAAGGAGTTAATTTTCTTTCTAACTATTCTATTAGCAATATCTTAATTTTACTATTTATTTTCATTTCTTATATAACTTCATATTCCTTTTTTCTGTTTTTCATTTTATTCTAAGATTACCATTTTAATAGTTATGTCACCTTTTTTTGATTATGTTTACTTCATTGTTCCACACTTTGTAACGGTTATTATTATTTATCTCTTAGTTCTTACTATTGTTATTATTCTATCTACTTCATTTTAATTTTTTTTTCACCTAAATTATTTATGTTTCTGGTACTTTGTTATCTGGTTCTTTCCTCAGAGCTGATGAAGGAAGGCCTGAACTTCAGGTCGAAACGTCGGCAAATGTTAAAATAAATATTATTATTTATTTTTACCTTCTTATTTCTGACTGATCACCCCAACCATCCTTCTCTTAATTATTAAATTCAATTAGTTTTACCTAGTTCAACCCGAAACAATTGATAATTTATTATTACTACCACTTGGTTGTTTTAAGAATTTTACCTATCATCATTTTAAGTAATGTGTTTGAAAAACTATTCGACAGTAAATAAATTAATTATAACTGGTTAATTAAACTCAGAATTAATATTTTGGATTTTGAACTAAATTCATTTTTTTAAACAGTTCTGAAAATCGAGGTATAAGTTTAGAGAACTCAGACTTCATATTATTGTTGTTATAGAAAATTTGCTCTACCTGTAGTTATTAAAAACAATATTAGATAAAATTAATTAGAGAAAAAAATTGTTTACAACCTTATTTTTAAGCGTCTTGTGGAATCTAAGAATAAGTAAAGAACAGACCTGGGCGGTATAAAATAAATTGAATTTTATTTTAAATACACAAATTAAATTGCCAAATAGAGTAGATTCTCTGTATTATAAGCTGATCGTCCACCACAAAGTATTTTGTTTTTTCTTATATTTAACAGTTGACCGTTGCATTATAAAGAAAGGGTGTGGTCCGAGGTGGTGGTCAAAAATAGGCTAAATACTGGCAAGATTATTTTATTAAAATCCAACGTTTCGACCCAACTTTGCAGCTCTTCTTCAGGGTGGAACAGACAAGATACAAAAAGATATAGAGAATTGTGGAAGTTACATAATATTTAGACAAAAAAATATAAACAATGTGAATAAGCTTATTAAAATTATAAACAATATGTACATTAAAATAAAATATAAACACTCTGTTCATATTTTAATGTACATATTGTTTATAATTTTAATAAGCTTATTCACATTGTTTATATTTTTTGTCTAAATATTATGTAACTTCCACAATTCTCTATATCTTTTTGTATCTTGTCTGTTCCACCCTGAAGAAGAGCTGCAAAGTCGGGTCGAAACGTTGGTTTTTAATAAAATAGTTTTGCCACTATTCAGCCTGTTTTTGACCGCCACCCAAGACCATACTCTTCCTTCAAAATACTTTTAGTATTTTTTATATAAATATATTTTCTGAAAACAATTTAAATACATCTTCTTCTTTAACTTTCTACTTGTGCCTTTCAGCGATTTGTTAGGTTTATCCAATCCAGGATTTCTCTCTAGCTCTGTCTCTCGCATGAGTGTTCATCTCCTGCAATGCCTTTCTTCTCGCTTGTCCCAACTTGGAAACATAGCCATTATAGCTAAGCCTTGTTCTTTCTCTAGGTCTGGTACCAACTGCTGAAAACAATTTAAATACTTTTTTTAATGCTATCAGAAAGTTTCCGAACGAAAAAATAGGCTTTTGTTTCACTTATGAAGTATGTTCCGACCCGTAGAGAGAAAAGTGAGATTTAAGATCTCAGTTTTTCTCTTTCAATAATCTCCATGATATTGAAATCCAGAGGAAATTGAGAGAGGACACCATCGCCTCACTCACTCAGAACTTGTATGAAAGGAAAATCTGACCAGTATACATATTTACCAGAGGCCACTGGGCAACTGGCGTTTAATCCTCCCAGGAGGATTATAAGGATGAGTGTAGCTAGATTGGGATTGTGTTAAAGGATTAGGATGATGAATAAGTTTCTGATTAAATTTAGAGATTTAGAATGGGATATGGTCTGAAACAAATGGGATATTAAGGTCAACATGTATTCTTTACTACATAGAATGGATCATTGACTATTCTTCGATGGAAATGGGAAGTCCATAAATTTGTAAATTTAGCTATCCTTCATAATTCAATTTAGATAAATAAATAGAAATGAAGACAATTCAAAGTTGTCTCGCTCATTTCCAAAATGAATGCTAATCGATTTATTATTTTTTGGATCAGGATAAGAATCGATTGTTATGTATAACTACCTAAGGGATCCGCCTATGGAACCGGTTTTTATTTTTAAAGGCACCTAATTATTTAAGAAAAAGTGGAATAAAAAAAGGATCATTTCCAAAACCACGTTGAACAGTATTTTATTTTTTTAGAATAATCCGAGATCGTAAGAATTTTTCAAAATTCAAATTTTGCTTTAAACCATACAAAAGCGGAAAATAAAGTCTTATTTTCTTTCCAAAAGCTTCACCAATTTTTTAACCATCTAAGAGTGGCTGTTTTTAAGCTTGCGTTTTTTTTTTTTTTTTTTTTTTTTTTTTTTTTTTTTTTTTTTTTTTTGTATTTGATAAAACGTTTTTTAATATCAGTAATTTATACTCGTCGTATTGAGTTAAATTTATTTTTGTTTATATATATTTTGTTTTAATATTATTATTTTGCTGGTGTTATATTAAATTTATTGCATATACGGTATGGATGAATTCTCGTATCACTATTTACTAAAGTATCACTATTTACTTTAAAATAATCCTAAATCGTTAATAAAATCCTAACATAAATAAAATCGTTAAAATAATCCTAAATTTAAAGTTTTCCAAGCACTGAAAAAATTGATGGTCTGTAGAGAATGTATCAGGAGAGTATGGGGGATGTGGTAGGACTTTATAGCTCAACTCCTTTAAATCATTAACTGTCTGTATCGGTACGTGATGTCGGGCGTTACCATGAACAACGATAGAACTTTGTCTATTTGGTCAATTTCTTGGCAATATGATCTTAAAGTAATTGTTTCACTGTTTGCTGCAAGTTGTTACCCACACAAGAAATTTCGTACGTTTCTTAGACGTGTTAGCAAAGATATACAACTATGACGTTTCGCAGCTCGCGCGGGTCCCAGGAATCAGGATTTTACATTTTTCCGATAAATTTTATAAGTCTGGAATTGGTCGTTTAACTTGTACCATGAGCTGGCGCATATGCTCTATTTGTTTTATGGGGGTTTTCTTCACAGCTTTCATAAGTTCTTCATCCGAGGTTGGTGTTGGAGGCTTTCCGCAGGTTAGATTCTGTAACGTCGTATAAGCAAAGGCTTATACAAGTAACAACTTGTTGTTCTTTCATTAGAACTCTCTTCATCAAAAGCTCGATCAATATTTCATCCTGCTTGGGCAGCGGAAACACAAGTTTGAACTTATATATACGTAAGAACTTTGAACCAATTAAATATGAAAATAGGTAGTTCGAAAATCATGAGTTTCCATTGCCACGTTTGAAATTAAACTGATATATATATATATATATATATATATATATATATATATATATATATATATATATATATATATATATATATATATATATATATATATATAATGGGAAATTAAGCAAACGATAATAAACGCGAAACCGAATTGAGAGCTATGTGATGCGAATCAGCAATGAGTGGACACAAACAACATAATATATATATATATATATATATATATATATATATATATATATATATACATTACTTAATAATTCAATAAATATAAATTTCAGGCAAAATAGGATTTTATTTAAAATCTTAAAATCTATGTTAGTTTTTTTAATATGGCGTTTTATAAAAAAAAAAAACAGATTTTGTTGAGAATGGACGGAAAACACTTCAATCCTTCCTAAAGCTAAAGATTTAAACAAAATCGGATATTTCATGTGTGGCCACAAAATATTTTTTTTTATTTATTATTTTATTGAACTATACGACTGTAAACATATATACAACTAATAAATCTGCTATAGGAATATATAACATGAAAGTACTTGTGAAGAAGTTATCCATTGATAACACTTCAAAGATAAATTAATTTAGGAGGTCCCTTGGCCATCTTCTTTTCAGACGCGTCGGAGGGTTTTCAGGAAGGAAGGATGAAAGTTTACGAACTAGAGGATTGGGGTGACAAAAAAGTTTGTAATTAAAAGAGGTGTATCTAGTCTGGGCCAAGTTTTCCATAAGAGGAATGTTGAGGTATTTGTGGGTAATTTCATTTGTTACATAATAAGGAGCATTTAGGACTTTACGGAGGATTTCGGATTGTAAGGATTGGATGAGGGAAGAGTTTGATGTTTTTGTAAAGTCCCAAAGCTCAATACCATATGTCCAAATGAGCCTGATAAGGGTAGTGTAAATGATTTTTTTTTTTTAGAATATTGGAAGTTTAGAGCGTTTGTCAATTAAGTGTTGGCAACAGATTGAGACTACAAAATATTTAAAACTCATTTTTATTAAAAAATAAAAAAAGTAAGTCGCCTGCCGTAATAGACAGCAGGTTTCTCTTGAATAGCTTAATCATTGGATCCAAGCATTTCAATGGTATATTTAGGCCAAAAATTGATGAAAACAGAACAAATAATCACAAATTGGAACGTATTCTGTAACGGAATCGGTGTAAGGATTTAATGTTTAAAGGGTTCGTATCGTGTTGATGAATGAATTGAGTCATGTTACTCCGGAGCACTCCATTGAGATCACATTATCCACGTTAATTACTACAGCTTCATTTATAGTTTCTACCTTCCCTAGTGGAAGAGACATTTGAACAAACTATTGTTTCCTGGTCTCTCAGGGTAAATTAACAGTGCCCCCTACCTTGAGGATATCAGTCATCTCTGGTTACCGAGTCAAAGGCCTAGCCTAGCTTGGAATTTCCAATCAACTTGCTGTCATAAGCTTGAAAGGACACTGAGTTTCGAATAACTTACTATGTTACAGCTTAGAAAATTAGCATACTCCTCCCGTTCGTTATACTTAAATTTAAGTTTCTTTTATGTTAAAAAAGAAGAAAAAAAAGTTTTTTTTTGTTTAATATTTAGTCCCTTAATCATAATGAAAATGAATAAAAGAAGTGAAATTCCTTTGGCATAAAACGACTCACGAGGAATAATTAAAATACAGAATTGCATAAGTTTAAAATCAAATGAAAGGATTCGCAGAAATAAACAAATGAAATTTAGGTTAAATAAATATTATTAGGTGTACCGAAAAAGTATTTTTTTTTTTTATTATTTCTTAATGATATCTACAACTGTATTAAACAAATACATCTAGTAAATTTGAACATATGGATATAATGACATGAAAACACTTGCTGACTAACTACCGAATGGTAGCATTCTAATGATATGTCTACAATAGGAGATCACGGGGTCATCTTCTTTTCAGACGCCTCGGAGGATTATCAGGAATTGAAGAGGAAGCAAAGTTAGAAACGAGAGGGTTGGGATGATTCTGAAGTTTATTATGGAAGGATAGGTATCTGGATTAGGCCAGATCTGAAATATAAGAAACATTAAGTTCATTATGGATGGTTTTATTTGTAACAAAATATGGAGCATTGAGGATTTTACGAAGGATTTTGGATTGTAATGATTCGAGAGGAATTCGTTGGTTTAGCGGAGCCCCATAGCTCAACTCTGTAAGTCCAAATAGGTCTTATTATAGTCATGTATATGAGTCGCTTGTAATTAATTGGAAGTTTAGAGCGTTTGTCCAGTAAGTGTTGGAGTAAGCGGAAACGTCGAGCAGTTTCTTGTCGTTTCAGTCTAGTATGAGGATTCTTAGTTAGTCGTTTGTCCAAGTGGAGTCCTATTTATCGGATTTGGTCAACAAGGATAAGTAGAGTATTGTTAAATGAAACTGTAGGACAGGCAATCATTGGTTTATGACACCGAATAAGTATAAAGTTGGAAAAGAGACATAAGGTATATTATAAATGGGAAAATTCAAACAGCAAAGCCATGAGCCTCCAAACATGCAGGCAAATGTTCAACTTGTCAACGTTTCACCAATTGAAGTATCGTCAGGCAGAGAAACCAAGATCACTTATATGAAGAAAGAAAAAGGAAAAGAAGAAACAAAAATTATTGTTGCTATAAACATCTCACAAAGACATCCCAATACATAATTAAGGATAAAGAAGATTCTATAATAATAGAACATAATAGAGACACCAAAAGCTTCTCTGGGTATAGAATGTAAAATAATTCTCATCTTCCAAGAAACAGTATAAAGATAACTTATTAGCAATATTAAGTTTATACTAAGTACTAGAAATATTGTATAATGCAAAGCGATAAATTTGTATCCAGTGATTAGTTTTGAATAGAAAAATATGAGATCTTGATGGGATATATTAGTCTTAAAGTCATTCTGGGAACAAGCATACCTAAAAATTTAGTTTTGAACAATGACGTTGTTGACAGTGTATGCGATATGGCAGTTGATTTCAGTAGTAATTTCTAGAGCTTTACACTGGCATTGTTAATTCATCGGATTTACCGGGATTAAATCCTCTAAATTAATGGTCAAGCCAGCTCGTTTTTCATTATTTTGTCAAAAATTTCTTTTATACGTTATTTAAATGGTAGTAAATACGGTGTAAATTAAAAAGGACAAAATTGCAAATTACGAATAAAAAAAAATAATAATAGTTGTTTTTTTTAATAAAGTCCCGCCATATCACGGTTAAGTATAAACAAGGCATGTAGGTAGTTAGGTTCTTGTACTGATATATCACTTTTATGATTATCCGACAATCGAAAGTTGTCAACAATTGCACCAGAATCCTATATTCGCTTCAGTATTGCTAAAATAACAAGTTGTCGAAAATTCCCGGTACACTAAAATCCGTATATGATGTGTCAAATTAGGGTTTGACATACCATAGAGAAATATAACATGATATTTCCTATAATCCTGCTTTTCCTTCTATATTTGGAGGGACAACCCTGGCTTCGAGTTCCCTCGCCTGGTTGTATATAGGGATGTCAGTATTTTTTTAATTTACTTATTACTTAAGTTATTTAATTTTTTGTAAATGCTTTTGGATTATTATTTAGTTGTTATTTTGCTTATGTTTATTTAATGTTTTCTGTATATATTGTGTGAATGTAGGCTTACTTCACTATAATAATTGTTCGTGTGACAGAATGTTATATTACTGAATCATATTAATGGGGTTTTCGTTGCATTCTTTCGCTTAGGCGTCATTTTTTTGCTTAAGCCTAATCTGTAGAATTCATTACTCAAGACCCAATTACAACGGATTATGACCGCTTAATTAATGTTTTCACACTACTCCAACCTAGCGATGCAGCTAATTTGTGGGACAGTGATCCTTTTTAAGCCAATCGGTCTGCAATTTCATTCCCCGTAAGCCTACAGTGCCCTGGAATCCATTGTAGAACCACCTCTTGATATTGCGCTTTTAGACCATTCAGCTTCTCGGCTTATTTGCCTAACGCACTCTTCCATTTATTTTTGAGGCATTCAAGAACGGATGCTGCATCTGTCAGAAATACAATGCATGAGAATGGGCACTTCTTAAGACTCTTTAGGATCTTGGATGCAGCTAGAATGGAGTCATCCACGGCTCTGTAGTTCGGTGAGACGTATCCAGAGAGGACAACATGAGAAGACAAAAGGAGAACGTTTTGAAGAATGTTTCCATTGGGGAATTCAATACGGATCCACCTTCCTCCTACGTTTTTAGAAGACCCATCTGTGTATAACCTTTTCCATATATTCTAAGGATAGACCGAGTTAATCGGTCCTAGAATGGCACTTTATTATTATTATCACCTTCCTCTATCCCTACGGCGCTCCACGTGAATCTTCAATTGTTTGAAATTGTGGTTAAAGTGTTTTTTCTGTCAGCACGTTCAGGAAGCTTGTCGCTTTCTCTTTCCCAGCTTCAACAGACTCAAATCTTGTTAATTTTAATACAGATTGACGAATCGTTCTTTTTTTAACGGTATGCCAATTCATGCACTGGAAGAACCGAAATCTACTTTACCGAAATCCAAAAAGCACAGCATTGTGCACTTTCACTGAATTTCTAAAGGTCAAACTGTTAATCAATATTACTGAAATTCATACATCCACGTCGTTACTGAAAGAGAAAGCGGAAGGCGTCTAGAAACAGCTCGCAGAAGAGAGTTGTAGGAACAGAGGAGAGGTGTATAATGAAAATGGTAATAAGTAAATATGTACAAAATCAAAATAAAATGTTTTACAGCATTAGACTCGTTAATTAACAGCCCCACCTCGTATTTTCCAGTGCCAACTTTAATATCCTTCTATAGCTACAACAATATGCAAAAGTTAGCATCTACTAAAGATCATACATGATCCTATTTGTTTCCGACATCTAATCTTTTTATATCTCCTATATAGAGTCCATAAATACACGACCCTAGCAGAATTAATTGAATACTTCTAAAGTAAGGCTACCTTTGAAAATTCATAGTATATCATACTACTCCCTACCAAACTTCTGAAAATAAATCACATTAAATGTATTCCATCAAACAAGGCATATTGTGTTGTAAGTCTCACTGATGAACCAACATCCGACGGACAAAGGTTTGCAGTGACTAAACGACTTTGGAACACGGATCATTTTAATGGAAAAGGTTATGCTTATGAAATCAATATGAATCCCTTTCCCCTTCTATTACCTTACCTTATTATTTACCTCGAAATATCATGATATCTTACATAATCACACCGCGGTAACAATAATGATTTTCTCAATCCATGGAACATGAACTTTGACATATTGCCCATTTAGCATATCTATTGATGAAACTCAATTCAGTTGCAGTATTGAATATTCAAGAGGCCATTTCCTTTATTGCTTACTTAGATACGAGCTCAGAACTACTAATTATTCTTGATTATACTTTAATTCATCACTCTATATTTCAGTATGCGTAAAAAACATGCTTAAGGAACGATATGCAGTAAAAAATATAAAACTGAATGATATGGCTAAGTAGTTGAAATTATAAGGATGAAAAAAAAAATCCAGGATTTCGAGGCTTAATTTCTGCAATGAATTAGTCTGCATTTCGACCCAAACATGAGGGGTTATCATCAGGATTAAAATTTAAAATAACATCAGAAAAATGATTAATAAAAAAGTGAAAGAGTAAAAGAGTGAAGTTAATCTTCACTATAGTAATAATAACAAATAAATTAAATAATACTAAAGAATAACATCATAAAAATGATAAATATAAAATTGTAAGAGATAAAAATGTACAAATAAAATAACGGTTATATGTGCATGACAATAATAAAAACATTAAAATATGATAAGAAATTTTTTTTGAGTAATAAACAAACTTTTTTTTTTATTATTGAAATTTACAACTGTATTAAATGATAAATACAACAAGTAAATATGAAACAAGCAACATGACATGTACAATATGAAGAGAAACTACCCATTGATGCCACTCCAATTATTTTTCTACATTGGAAGGTCCCAAGGCCATCTTATTTTTAGACGCCTCGGAGGGTTATCAGGAATAGAAGAGGAAGCAAATATGGAAAAAAGAGGGTTAGGATGATTCAGAATTTTATTATGGAACGATAGGTAGCTGGATTGAGCTAAATCGGAAACATGTAGTACATTAAGGTCGTAATGGGTGATTTTATTTGTGACAAAGTAGGGAGCATTGAGGATTATACGAAAGGTTTTGGATTGTAAGGATTGGATACGAGAGGAATTTGATGGTTTAGTGGAGCCCCAAGGTTCAACTCCAAAAGTCCAGATAGGTCTTTTTATAGTCATGTATATGAGTCGTTTGTAATTTTTTTTGTATCTGTTTATTGAGTAATAATACATTTTGCCACACTTAAGGGCACTGAGTACTAAGGCTGAGTGAGGCACATTCATACCATATATACAATACCATAAAAAAAAATAAATAAAAAAATATAGAAAAATATAAAAATCTATATAACAAAGGCAAAAACTATAATAAACCAAGAAAATGTAACTTAGTTACAGAAGTACTCCGGCATTAGTTTTAACCGGAGTTGAAATTAAATGAAATACAGAAATTCGTAGCAAAATTAAATAAATATAAGTAATAGAAAAACATTCATACTTAAATACAATATTTACAAATAGGTAAGATATCTCCGAGTCCAGCCCTTTCCCCCACGTGTGAAGGACAAAGCGAGACTCTAAGAGATCCCAGCGCTTCTCTCTCAACCTCGTAGCCGGCATTACCAGTCCGGGGTTTGTAATTAATGGGAAGTTTAGAGCGTTTGTCTAGTGTTGGATTAAGCGGAAACGTCGAGCAGTTTCTTGTCGTTTCAGTCTTGTATAAGGATTTCAAGTGAGACGTTTGTCCCTTAAATGACTTAAAACAGTTTCTTCTTCCATTTATTCAAAAACGTTTCGATCCCTGTTTTTTTTTTTTTAACATAAATAATAGGATCCTCTTCAGTTTTTTAATTGAGCATCGATACTCCCAGCCGGGCAACACGCTGACAGACCCAACAGTACCGCCACAAGGATATCAAGCTACTCTTAGTATATATAGTATATATATATATATATATATATATATATATATATATATATATATATATATATATATATATATATATATATATATATATATATATATAATCGAACTAACTTTAAAATTGTTAAAAATATAAATAAATATCAACTACTTTAAAATTGCTAAAAACATGAATAAATATCAACTACTTAAAATATATAAACATAAGTCATCTTATATATGATAATCCTGTTATATATACACATCTTATACATACACCTGACTTCCAGAGCTCAAGGTCCCAGGTTCGAATCCTGAAAAAAATCTGTGATCATCATGTTATAAATAGGTCGCAGGATTTAAATAACTTTTATTAAAAAAATAAGTTTCTTTCTATGTTTAATAGAGAATAACATAGGAACCTTAATGTACGAATTATATTTTATAATAATCAAAATAAAACTATAATCAAATTGATTTAATAAATAACTTTGAAGGTATAATTTTAGATGGACTGTTCGAGAATTAAGCCACGAAATACTTTAACATTATTATATCTATTGTTGGGAATTAAAACTTATCTGAGGCTCTAAATATGATGTGGTTGGTCGTTGCACCAATGCATCAATTGCTTCGAGGTCATCTCATCAAGCCCAGGTCCAAACTCTGCCAATCTCCCCGGTCTGTCTAGGCCAAGCTGCATCCTCAGTCCTCAAGGTCGTAAAAAGACATAAGACCTCGAGCTTTTCCATCCACGAGACTTTATACATATATTCAGGGTAGGGAAAGGATGATTTTGATTGGTTCTTAACTTCGGCGGGTGTACACATATTTTAACTGGCCACACCCTAAAAGGTATCAGTTATTTAACCCGTTACTAGTTACCAGTTACTCTTAGTACATGCCTTTCCAGAGTCCTCGATCCTTGCAGCGTCCAGGCAAATACTTGACGCTGTCCTTGATGTCAGCAGATGTGTTTGGTGTCAGCATATTCCAACTTAGTTTTCGGCACCTCATAACAATTTTAAAAGATTATTTGCTCTGTTCAATACTTAGTACTTTCATTACCAACCGGACGTGAGTACTAAATTTAAGCAATAGCTAATTATCGTAAACTAACGTTTCAAAAAAGAAAAACTGAAAACAGGCTGAATTATTTTAATGAAAACTTAAATATTAGGAATAGTAACACTTATTTGGTCACTTAATACAATTAGTATCAATTCTCATAATAGAGACTTGTGTAAAAAAAAAAATTGAATTATCATTTTTGAAGACAATTTTTTGAAAAACCAATATTTTTTTATAAATTAAAGAAGAGTTTTCGTAATAAGTTTATTATAAAAAATCTCACGTCTCAGAAAAAAGCTTAATTTTAATTTCTCATAGTTTTGCTAAAAGTAGAGGTACTTTTGGATAACTGAGTAACACATATTTTATTTACTCAACCTGAGTTGAATCTAAATTCCAATAATACTCATTGAATAAACAGTAAAATAACAATAGATGGGGGAAGAATGAGTTATTTAAATGGAATCAATTCATTAATTTCCTGACTTTATTAACGCCTCAGACCTACTCCCATCTTTAGGGACTGCTTTCCCCCACAATTCATTTCATTCATTTATAGTTACACGTAAATATTTCTTCATCTTTGCTTGAGATTTTTTCAGTTTATAATATAATAATTAAAGATTCGTAGTTATATCTATAATAGTTATATCTATTAAAAATTCTTATCCTTCCTACCTTCTTAATGCCGACGAATAAAGCAGTATTCTGTCGACACAATGATCTGATCTCACAAAGTTACGTTGATCGTGTAAAGTTAATCTTAAAGGTGGACACAGTCCTGACCAGTAGACCTAGTTAATCAATTAAAAATAAGATGTAACTGTTCACTCAATACTCAGATAAAAAATTACAATTTAAACAAATACTCTTAAAATAAATATTAAGTCATCATGAATATGGAATAGGTATTATTTATACAGCGTGGGTTTGATCTATTTGCATATTTACTTTTAATTATGAATTTCTGTTTTCATGTAGATTAAGCGATATTAAAAAAAAATGTTTGT
Source organism: Nezara viridula (assembly GCA_928085145.1). Classification (NCBI taxonomy): domain Eukaryota; kingdom Metazoa; phylum Arthropoda; class Insecta; order Hemiptera; family Pentatomidae; genus Nezara; species Nezara viridula. Next base: position 54,045,345 of record OV725078.1, read on the forward strand.
TTGTTTATAATAATTAATAATCTGTATTTAAACAAATAAAATTTATAATTGGTATAGAAAGGTGAATTTCTTTTAATATCACACTTCTTACATGGATAAACTTAAATATATATATATATATATATATATATATATATATATATATATATATATATATATATATATATATAAATCCCATAACAAAGAAAGTTTCATAATTAGCGGATAATACATAACATTTCCAACTTATATTAGACTTTTCAAATTGAAGTCAACTAACATCAGACTAATTAAACTTTTTCCAAACCAAATTCAACTTTCGATTTGTTTTAAATTTTTTTAACTGTTTCAATAAAAGAAATTGTTGGCTGTTTTATCTGAAAATTCGGAAAGTTAAAAAAAAAAAAATCGAATGTGAATTCAATTTGGAAAAGGTTAAATTTCCCTTAGGAAATAGTTGATTTTTGTGACACAAACAGTTCATTTAGACCTATTCCTTGCTCAGTGAGTAAGACCCTGTGCTCCAATTCCCTTTTTCCCTGATATAAGTCATAAAGTTCAACAGTAATTGTTTATTCTCTTACAAAAGTCCTGGAACAACCTTGGATACCTTCCTAGGGCACACCCAGGCTCAATGAAGTGGGTTCTCCTGATGAACTGTTATCCTAGAAAGGGTATTTCTTTATAAAATAATAAATCGGTTGTGTTGGTACAGTTTTTTTTTTTAAATTATGAACAATTATGCTAGTAAATAATCGTTAATTAACGACCGTATTAATGCTTTCACAACATAGCGTAGCATAATACATAAAATTTAATTGATGATATTTATTTTTTAATTTAAATTATTTAGTCAAATCAGTTCAAGTTGTTTTAATATCTTCTTATTAATTTTAAACTATAAGGATCTTATGCTTTATTCCAATATAGTATTAAGTCTAACATAACATAGAGCAAAATTCATGAAAAATAGAGCATTTAAAGTAATGTATGGCTGGGGTTTATCAAGTTCAGCAAACACCAGGGGATATAATTTATTGTGATCGGAAGGGAAAATATGTTTTTGTTTATCTTGTTTCTTCAAATAACCTTAGAGAATTATTACATAATGATACATCACAAATGGATTGTAAAAAAAAGATGGAGTAAATATGCTGGATGTTCCGTAAGTAATTAGAAATATTTAAATACGTGATAACAGACCTCAATAACAATAATAAAGATTGTATTGACCATGGTATGATACCACACAAAAAAAGATGGAAATTAATGTTTGCGTCGTTTTTTGATGGATTGGAATAAGCGATCGCTAAAAAACTATTTAAACTAGGATATTACTGATTCCTCAATGTTAAACTAGACGAAATTTCCATAAAATAAATGTAGAATTTGTATTTTTATTTAAACATTTTAAAGGGGGTTTATGGAGTTAACCGACTCAAAGTTCTGGTTTTCATAAATTCATGGATAATTCTAGACTACGAATACCCCAGTTCTCGAAAAATCATATTTATTGAGTTGATCTTTGTCACTAAACTAAGCTGACTTTTACTGCTACCTTCGAAAAAATTAACGTGTTGTGAAATTCTGTCTACCCGAAGTAACATTGTCAGAAATATATCAGTGTATAACAAACGCAAAGAAACTTTTCTTCTTTATTTTAAAAATATTGAAGTCCTAATAAAACTTAAATGAAGGGTGTACAATACTATGATAACGCCCGTAATGTTATACGGCTTCGAAATCTGACCACTAACCACCACCCTATGATGAAGTATTGAATGATTTGAGAGAAAAATCCTGCGATTGATTACCAATGCTATCTGGTATACTAATGCATTTAGCTTACAAACCAATAAGTTCTTATGAAAACTGGTCAATCATCTCAAGATAAGAAGGCAAGGAGGTTAAGAGGGACGGGGCATGCAGCACAGAGCAAGCCATCAGGAAGCCGCTATGCAATTATAAATGCCTCAACTGTAGGGAAGATACCATGTGAAATTGTTAAAAACCAGAATATATATATATATATAATGAATTCAATAAATTAAATTAAATCAAAGTAAAAATTGTCCATAGTATTCCATTTTTTTTTAAAGGTTTTCCTTCAATAACATTTTAATCCGGCTATTACTTACCAATAGAGCCTAACTTAGGATGTACTTGACGGTAAAAAGGCAGGGACAATTTTAACTGATGACGGCGCCCCAGGTTGGATTTATTGAGGCTATATGGCGTGACTGATGGCTTTTATCACAATAGACCAACTGAGATAGACTGGAAGACTCGTCAGAATGAAGCGTCATTGGTATTGTGCCAGGTCTACACCGATATGTATTTTTGCGCAGGTATATCTATGGAAGCAAACCAAAGCTTGGAGACTAGTTATTCTCAATGAATCTGCACAAAGGAGTCGGGCAGAGTCGAAAAATAATTCTTTTTCTTTCTGCAAGTATAACAAAGTATCTGGATAAATTTCCCAAAACCAGTGCAGTTTTCATTAGAAGAGTTTGGGAAATCTAAGTATTATTTGTCAAATAAAAGGAATCCTCAAGGTAATCTTTTAGCAGAATTTATAAAATGGCGTAGCACTTCTATGAAATTACTTTAGGCCATAAAATATTTTTAAAAATGTAGACCGGGAAAACTATAGACTTGGATACCAATGTCTCTAAGAGTAAATACATGACAACCTTGAAATATAGAAACAGAAACAACCACCACTAGATCAAAGTAATTAAATAGAAGTGGAAATCAAAGCGGGGATGGAGGAAAGTAACGGATGCTGTTGGTAACTGAAAAATATTTTTCAGAGCAAGATGTCTGAAGGTACAATTGTACAAGTCTTGTGGTCTTGTATAGAAGTGAAACAGGACACTGGCCACAAAAATGGACGATTGTTGAGCACATGAGAAAAGAAGATTCTGCGTAGGACACATAGAATGACCAAAAATCACATTAGTGGTGGATGAGAACAAATCAGGAATTGGTGTATTTATATGAATTCCAGGATGTTGTCTTCACCATGAAGAAAGAAAGGTTAAGATAGTTGGTTCATTTGCCCAGAATGAAGGTTAATATAAATCCCAAGATGGCCGTGGTGGAAAATCCAGGAGGAAACAGGAAGAGTAGAGGAACAAGATTGCGATGACAGGAAGATTTAAAGTTTGAAGTGGGAGGAGGGTGGCCGATGAAAGGATGGAGTTAAGAAGAATTGTGGAGGAGGCCTGTGTTCTTCATAGTCCATCGGAAAGGATATCGGATCAAAATTGTGTTACTCGGTCATAAAAATAAGCGTTCTCCCATAAATTAAGATTGTATGCTACAAACTGGCATATAGCTTGTAAAGCTATATATGTATATATATATATGGGGCTATGGTAGCCTTGCGGGCTAAGGTGCTTGCAATAGGTAATCACAGTTAAGCAACGCCGAGCGTGGCTAAACAAAAGCCACGCTGCCCCAGATTCCTCCTCCCTCCCGTTATGTTAGGCCCGTCAGTCTACTGGAGGCAACTTACACCGATCGGGCGTAGGATTGATGATCCTACCCCATACTTTAAATCGGGAATCTGGATGTGGTCTAGGAAACCACTCTCGCGGTCAAAGATCTTCATGGTCTGTAGCGCCAACCGAAAAAATAAATAAAATAATATATATATCTCAGGGATGTTCCGATATGGAAGTAATAAAAAAAATTCTTTACCAATATTGTAGCCTGAATGAATATATTTTAAAACCATAAAAAACCTTTTAATTAGATTTTGTTCCATGCCCGTTACAGAAACCAATAAAGCTAGATTGCCGAAAATTCTCGGAGATTTCCCATCGTTGAAAATCAAAAGCCAATTTGAATTATATTTTTACAAGGTAAAAAGCACCTGGCCGCAGTTAAGCCTGGCAAATATTTCTTTATATATACATCCTTTAAAATATAAATGTGATTTATTGGATTAATCCTCGTTAAATATTATTCCTTACAATTACTGTTTGTTTTATCATAGATAATATTAAAATCCTAAATTATTATTTTTAGCAACAATTATCACTATTCATTGCTGTTTATAAATTATAAATTGACTACTAAATATTTTTATTGAAATATTCAAAGTAAATGAAGGAGAAATAACACTACCCTAATAGATCCATTTAATCTAATTCATAAGACTTTTTTTGTGGCATAAAATATATTTATGTACTCTCTAAGGGAAGAAAAATTGTATACATGTAACTAAAATGACCTTTCGTATTTCGTTCGCAATTTTGTTATTTCGGCCCACTGGAATGTCAAAGAGGGGTGTCACCCGCAGATGTTCAAGATTTGAGTGAAGCAGCGAGCCATTGCTTTGTATCTCTGTAACATATGCACAGAAGCTCTCGCGGCATTCCCTTTCTGCCATTCAAGAAAAATTAAAGGGATGGGTGGAGATGCTAAAGAATGATAGGAATTGTGCTGTAGGATTAGTAATAGTAGTTCTGAAGTATGTTCTCCAACATATATATGTTGGATGGAATAAGGCTTGAAACATACGAATATTGTGGTCATAACTTACGGGTACATTCACTCATTTACTCAAATTGTACTTAGGAACCTGTTAGGTAAGGATATTAATATTTTTTTAAAAATGTTTCGATATATATATATATATATATATATATATATATATATATATATATATATATATATATATATATATATATATATATATATATATATATATATATATATATATATATATCTTGCATCGATATGTTTCAAATATATTAAACTAGTGATTAGATATATCGAAAAAATAAAATACTTATATTATTAATCTTTGAATAGAGTAGGGATGTTCATATTGATAGCATTGTAGTAATAGTAATCAAATATATTGAAATATAAAAAAAAATTATGTATTACTGTTTTGGGCCTCGGTGGATTTTAAACTTTGAAAGTCAGAAACAGGATTATGACTGAATGTTACATTTTTTATAGCTTCGACAGCAGAGGTTCAATATTTAATATTGCTAATAAAAAAAAGTATCTTTCATTAAAATGATAATTTATTAAAATTATTCGAAAATGAAAACAAAAACTTATTCTAGGAAATCTAAAACTGCAAATAGATAATAATCAATTAAATAGCTTAAATATTAAAAGAAAACCAAGGGATAGAAGTGAATAATTAATTAATTAATAATAACCTGTCAAAATATTAACATTTATTACTACCAAAACATATTAATAATAAATAGTTAAAAATCATAATTAAATTCGTATTGGCTGAAACCGATAATAATAATTCACATTTACATTATAAACCAAAAAATAAAAAATAAATAATAATCATAATTTTATTATTATATGATAACCAGTGCACCTGGGGCGGCATTCCATTTATATATATTTTTTTTTGTTTTTATTAATTTTGTTTCGTTAAATTCTAATATCCATAAATATAAAAAACATCTATATTTCGATACATAAAATGTTTTTCTTTCGATATATCGATATTTTTTCACCCTGCCTATATCAGTGTCGAAAATTTATATGTCTCTACACTTTCAGCCTATACTTTCAAATGGGTTTCAGAGTTTGGATTTTATTTCATGTAACTTGAGAAAACAAAAATTAATAGCGTAGATGTGATTATTTAATAAACATTCGAACTTAAAAGGTGAGAAATGAATAAACTTTCATTTCACTTATTCAACCCTCTTTTGAGTCTGGGAAACGAGCAGGTGAAGGTTAAGACGGGATTTGAAAATTGAAGGATGGGAAGACGGTGGATCAAGGCTTGGTGGATGGAGTTCTAGAACTTGGAAGCTCTGTCTATGAGGGACCGTTTGAACGGTGAGGAGTTGGAAATAGGTCAGGGGAAGGGGGGGAGGGGGAGTAGATTTTGCTAGTCAGATAGCTCACTCATCACTTTAGGATTAATCATTTAATAATTCAGGAAAAAGTTTTCGAAGGGGAGGGGTAATCGTTGATGAAGTCAAGAAAGTATTACTGACGCCTGAAGTATAATAAGTAAAACTGAGACGTAAAACTGATTAACTAAACTGAAAATTAAATATAATAAATATGTTATTTTCATTGATATAACAAATTATATATTTTTAATTATAAAATATACATTTTTATTTATTTATTTTTACATTACTTTAGTAGAGTTTTAATTGTATAGCAAGGGAGCTGGCTTTAATATATTGTACATCTCAACCGCACAAATCATATTAAATTTATTTTATTATTTTTTTTTTTTAATTTTATTCATTGATATTTGCAACTGTATTATAAAAAAAAATTCAATTAGTAAATGTGCACTCAGGAATATAATAACATGAAATCGCTTGTTGAGAAACTACCCACTGATAGCACTCAACTAATAAATTTACACAAGAAGATCACGAGGACACCTTCTTTTCAGACGCCTCGGAGGCTCATCAAGGATCGAGGAGGAAGCTTTGAAACGAGAGGGTTCGGATGGTTCTGGAGTTTGTTATGGAAGGACAGGTATCTGGATTGGGCCAAATCGGAAACGTTTGGAACATTAAGGTTTTTATGGATGTTTTTATTTGTGAATATTAAAATATTAAATGTAAACAGCAGCAGGAACAATAAATACACTCATTTATAATTAAAACCACTTTTACCAAGGTACACGATACATATATTTATTTTCTTATTTATTCATTTTTTTCGGTTGTATCTACAGATTTTGTAGACCTTTGGCCACCTGAACCAGCCATTTTCAAATCTGCCCATCTTGCTTTGCAGTTTACGGTATGAAGCTAAGCAGTATCTTTGTTGATTCTACCTACCCATCTGGTTTTTGGACACCCACTTGGTCTCTTGCCCACTACTCTGGAGTTCATTATTGCCTAAAGTCGTCCTATTGAATTGCTTCGAGCTCCATTTCCCGCCCATCTTAACCTCCTTGCCTTCATATCATGAGGTATTGACTGTCCAGTTTCCTTGAGCAGTTCTTTATTGTTTATATATATATATATATATATATATATATATATATATATATATATATATATATATATATATATATATAATAATTGAAAATAATAAACCAAAAATATTTAAAAATCGAGATATATTTACTAATAGTGCTTTGATTTCGATGAAACTTTCTTTATTTTTTTAGGAAATGTAAATACTATTGAAACATTTTATTACAATATCTAAAAAAAAGTGTATACTTTTTGAGTTATTCGGATGGTTTATTTTTTCCAAACAATTATACATCTTAAGTAATATTACCTTCCTAGTTACAAAGAAAAAGAAATAAAGCGTGATTCCAATTATTGGACTAAACCTTTTTTTTTTTTATTATTAGTAATATTCTAAAAAAATTAGCATTATTTCAGTATCACGTTCAAAATCAAAAACCAAAACAAAGGGTATAACCTTTGCAGTAAAACTTATTAAAAACATCTAGACCGTATCATTGCTCCTCATTGTCCGATTTTAACGATTTTTTTTAGGGAGTTCCGTATTCTTTTAAATAAACATATACGATATCCACAAAAAGGTGTTTCATTTTTGAATTATTCGGAATCTAATTTTACCATCCCTCGTAATTCCAGCAAATTTTCTTTGAAATATGTTATATAGATAAATTTAAACGGCGTCGAGAAGAAGTCTTTGGCGAAGTTTCATTGAAATCGGTACATTCGTTTAGACACTACCGTCCATAGCAACGCAGGCTGCTAAAAAGCGGATAGAAAACTGTAAAAAAAAAAATATATATATATATATATATATATACAGTAATTTAAATAAATAAATAAATATATTCAAATGAGGATCATTAGGACTGGATCATCAAACATATTTAACATCTTCTCAAAAGTAAGGAATATCTCACAAACACGGTTCTTGTAAGAGTTCTTTCGCTACGAGATGGAAATTCTTAAGAAACAAATGACCCTTCTATGATATTGTCTCCGCTTGTTTTTCTGCTTACCAAGGAAAGCTTTATATTTCCCACTCATATTTATGTATATTGATGTAACCAAAAAGTGTGCTTTCTCAATGTCTTTACAATGACACTTTCCATACATAACGGAACTATACCTCTTCCTATTTATCCTATACATTATTAAACAGGGAATATAAATTTTCTTATTTTTCTAATGTATGCACAGAAATGTTTATAGTAAAAATGATTTACAATTTTAACTTATACCAGGTTGCTCGTGGAGGGTATCCAGACCAAAGGGGAGACGTTTAAAATAAAATTCGATTTATTTTAATAATATTAACAATACAACCTGCTACAATCAATGGCATTCGGTATTATTGCTGTATGCTTACATTCATCCTTTTTAGACAAATTAAAATGCAAGCTAAGAAAAAAAAATAAGAAGAAAATATAAGTAAAAAATATATACATTAAAAGAAAACTATAAATATTTTTTGAGAAATAAAAATACACTCTAAAACCAAAAAGAAAAGAAAAAAAAATGCATTAAAAAAATTACTTGTAACACATTCATTCCTATATAAAATAATTATATTCAGCCTAGGTAACTCGGAACCATGCCTTGCCACTGTTATTTGAAAGACAAGGCAGAGCTCAAATAGTTCCCAGCGCTTCAAGTAAGAGGGCTTAAAATGCATTCGCTCAGGACTTCAGTGGAGAAGCTGGCCACTGGCAGAGCTCCAGTAGAATATTTACAAAAGATCTCGGGGCCATTGCCTTTTCAACCTTCGTGGGAATTATATGGATGGTTGGAGCTGGTTAGGTATTGTGCCAAGGGATTAGGATGATGGATAAGTTTTTGATGGAAGTTTAAGAATCTGGGTGGAATTACGTTGAGGACAAATGGAATGTTGACATCATGATGTAAGGTTTTGTTTGTGACGTAGTACTGAGCTTAAAATAAAATAAAATTAATTTTCTGCTACAGCCGATTTCAAGCGTCTCCTATTCATATCCAATATATAATTATAATAGAATACTCTCCATACCTGAAGGTTTAATACCGATTCTACTAATTGCTATTTACATACCATTATAATCTTAATTTGTGTCTTAAATTATTATAACGATTTTTTACAACAAATTATTACTTAAATGATCTATACAATAATATAAAATCTCATTTTTAGTCAAGGCGGATCCAGAAATTGACTTTGGAGGGGAAGCATTCTTCTTAGCAGAAATAAGTATTAGAAGTGTACACATTAGTGTTCTCTATGCAAGATTTTGTCTTTAAAATTACGAATAAACCCTATTTTGATTAGCTCTTGATTATAAGCATGTTTCCATACATGCTACCAGTTTGAAATACGAATGCAAACAGTAAATCGGAAACACGATACACTTGTAACTTCGACTTATATTATTTATAATAAATAAATCTATTATATCACAACAGGGGTGGTCTGTCTAGCTTTTAGATACTTAGTTAATATATTTTTTAATAGACAGGTTCCTTTTTGGAACCTATAGAAATATAAATATATTTAATATAAATAAATGGCGTTTCTGGAACCCCCTACCAGCCTTAGAAGAGCGAAAAGCCAGAAACATAACAGTATCTTTAATTTTTTTTGTTGGAAATATTTAAATGTTTATTATTTTTAATATTTCGCAATTAATCAGTCATTACTGGGATGGTTAATCCTATATGGTCTCTGTGAGTCAATGGTTAGGCCCCGTTTATAAAATATTTCAAAATATTCTGAAGATGCTGGTTGTCCACAGTAGCACAGCTTTTTGTCCTTCTAGAATATAATCAGGAGGGCTCACTTATTTATACTCCTAACCGTTTCCTCTGGGAACAATCCAATGCTCGAAATGATGGAGAACGGCAGTTTTTCTTCATTTAGACGAAAGAGTGGCTTCAGTTCATTTTCGAGCTGTTGTTATTTTCTCATATTCTTGCATATATGTGTGTATATATGTAAAATATATGTAATATAATTTTGAAATTTTAGAAAAATACTCTTCAATACGAATATTTTTTTAATCTTGGCCTTTAAAATTGCATCCTTCAGACTTGCTATTTACGCTAATGAACCAGCGATAATATGTTATGGATTTAAACTATTGGGTTGCCAAATAAGTCATTTCGGTTCAGGGTGAAATAAAACTCAATGTATTATCAACTTTTTCCCATCTTTCCACTAACTGCATAATGCCATGTTTCGTTGAATGTCTGAAATTTATTGTTAAAAAACTGATCCAAGTGGTTTTTGATGTCCTCTTCCTTTTGGAATTTCTTTACATTCATGGAGGTCTGCAGAGACCGGAATAAGTGGTAGTTACTTTGAGCTAGGTCTGGTAATGAGGTGTTGGGCCTAGCGTTATCTTCGTGGAACACACCATTCCGATCATTCATAACTCTTCAGGATGTTCTCCAAATTCGATGTTACTGTATCCGTTGGAAAGCTGAATTCTTGCTCTTCAAAGCCGTACGAATGTTTTTTTTTTATTTAATGCCAACATAATGAATAAATAATCAAAACTGCTTATAGGTATTTACTTTTATCTCCATTAGTAGTTTTTTTACGAAAGTTCTGTTGCTCTCATTTTGTGTAGCTTATGTGGCCCGAAATTCCTGATAAATTTCTTGTAGATAGCTAAAGTCGTATTGAAGTTATAACATTTTTTGTGATTTTCGAAAAAAAAAAATCACGCGAGGGACCCAAATATTAAGTCTGGAAACATAGCCGAGCTTGTGAAAATGGTTTTCTGCGCTTACGTACGGCACATTTAGGGTCATAGCAATCTCTCTCACTGATTGGGTGGGATTTTGTTCGAAAATGGCTTTAACATTAGTCATACATTTTCATGTGGACGACTAGACCGTTGAGTATCATTGATGTTAAAATTTCCTTAATGAAATTTTGACAGATGCGTTCGGTTAAGGGATTATCCCCATAAGCACTGCAAATTCTTCTATGAGCTTTTGCAGCACGCTTACCTTTTTTAAAATAATACAACAAAATAATTCGGTAATGAATGATATTTTCTTCCATATTCACAGTGCAATAGCAAACACAATACTGAACTAGTTTCAACAAGAGTTAACAGATATAGATGTTGACATATCACAAACAGGATAAACAATCCACCTTAGAGAAGCGTATCATAGTGACATAGAAATAAACAGAAAAACCGAAAGGACTTATTTGCCAACCCAATATTATAACCTTTCTATTACGCAATAATTTTAGTTACTAAACTAACCTAAAGAATTATTTAAAAAAATAAATAAATTGAGATCTTTGCTGTAAGCTCGAATCTAATAAGAAATGTTTTCTTGTTTGAATAATCAATATAAGGAAGAAGGTCGTTTCAATAAGCATACAACGTGCATTGAATATCTAGATGCAAACAGGCCGTAAGGTAAAGCCATGTCGGAGCTTTTATCATCTTATGTAAATTTAGATGTAACTGATAGGAGCAGTATCTTGAAGAAGATCTGAATTATTTACAAGTCTGTTATTCAACTATTCATTTTTTTTTTCCTGTCCGACATTAGTATTGTAGCATATCTTAAAAGCGAATCTTATTGAAAAAAGTTTCTGTGCACATCAATTAATAAAAGAAAATATTTTTTAAAAAACATAATATTTTTATGTTATGATATCAATATATAATTATTTTAAATTTCTAATTCAAAAAGGTTTTTCATGCCCTCATTACTACTGGAGTACATATATCATGTTCTTTTAGGGTCTTGGTAGTCTGAAGCTCTCCAAAAACTTGATCCTAATTAGTCAACTTTTTGTCACTAGCTCCCAGACAATAAATATATGCTCCTCTTTTCATACACGAGTGATGAATTAGCTGTCATATGAAACAAAGCATAACATATAATGAGTACAGATTACTTTTCTTATTTTATTAGATGTTTTTGTCTACTTATTCCAACTAATCTCTTTTGTAATCTTCATTGAGTTTATTCTATTTTTTTTTTCATTTCTATTTAATATTTGAAATTTACCATTCTTTCAATTCAAATTTATTTATTTTATTTTAAATTGGGTAAAAAAAAAACTCCCAATATTTTATAATTACTGTAAAGAGTAAGATTTATATCATTATTGCGATTTTTTTTTAATTCTCTAGAATGATTGGAAAGTAATATTTTATTTTTTATATTTATTTATTTAGGTATATAATATTCCGTCTCGTGGACAATAATTATAGTGATAAATAAACACATTCACGCCATATATACAGAAAACACAAAATTAACAAAAGTAAAATAATAACTAAATAATAATAAAAAAGAACTATGTACAATAAAAAAAATAAACTAAAGATAACTAAATTAAAAACACAGTCATACCTATATACAATCAGGCAGGGAACCCAAAGCCAGGAATGGAGAATCTGGCCATTACCAGAACTACAAGATATATTCTACAAAAGATCTCTGGGCCACTGCCGCTTCAACCTTCGATGAGGGTTGTAGGGATAAGTGGAGCTAGATAGGGATTGTGCTAGGGGGTTTGGATTATTGACAAGGTTCTGATGGAATTTGAAAATTTTTTCAGGGATAAGGTCAAGGACAAATGGGATATTGAGGTCATGATGTAGTGTTTTGTTGGTTACATAGAACGGAACATCGACTATTGTTCGGAGGACTTTGCATTGAAAGGACTGGATGCGTTTGATGTTAGAAAATTTTGAGGTTCCATAAAGTTCAAGTCCGTAGGTCCAAATAGGTTTCAGGATTGTCTTGTAGATCAGTAATTTATAGTCAATTGAAATTTGAGATTTTCGAGTGAATAGTCTGTATAATTGGCCGTATCGTCGGTTAAGTTCTTGTCTTTTAAGTTTAGTATGTGGGTTCCTCGTTTGTCTTCGGTCTAAGGTAAAGCCAAATATTTTATTAAGAGAAAAATAAAATATGATATGTAACATAGGGAAAGGCGGTGTAAGATGACGAGGTTAAGCTTTCATTATTTTTCGTGACCACTGTTAACGGATTTAAGAGTTGGAATTTTCATGAGAACTTCTTACACGACATATTTAATACAACAAACTTTTTCAATTTTCTCTTTCGTCTTCAAAGAAATGAAACGTGAAATTTCCCAGAAATTGTTATTTTCGCCATCTTAACTCAGCTACTGGGTAAGATGACAAAAAGACCAGGGATTTTAAAACATAACAAACAATCCTTGAAGACACCGTAGTATTCTTTTTTTCTCTTTTTTTATATTTGAAATTTATCATTATATATCCAAACAGCTCTTTCCAACAATTGATACAATAAAATTTGAGTTTATTTTAAGTAATTAAATTACTTTATTTTATTTAAATTTCCCAGAAATCTTCATTTTCCTCATCTTAACTCAGCTACTGGGTAAGATGACAAAAGACCAATTTTAAAACAATCCTTGAAGACACCGTATTTTTTTTAAGGACACCGGTGTACAGAATTTAAGGTTCTGATAATTATCTTCCTTATAGTCTTTTCTATGTCCCTGTCCGATGTTCCTATTTTATTCACCCAGCTTCCTAGATACTTAATTTGATCTTCAGTTTTCAACATCCAGGAGTCCAAATGTAGGCATTCGTCTTGACACTTTTATATCAAATAAATAAATATATAATAAAACATTTATATTATTGAGCGGAAAATAAACGTTTCCATTAAAACTAAATTAAATTTCCATAGAAATTTACGAAAAATTATTTTTTATTTTCAGTTTGACAAACCATTGCACCGAGTTCTAATAATTTGTATAAATTGTCTTAAGTTTGTGCGTGTACTTAAAGTAATCTCATTATGGATTACGAAATAATTAAAAAAATAATTTCTACTGTTAATAGGTTGGTAATTGAAAGTTGTGTGTGATGCATTCATCAGGTATTTTATCAAAATGTTTTTACGGTCCGTTCATGTTTTCTTTTCTCTCGGCATCCCTTAACTCCATCGTTCTATTTTATGTAAAAATTTACAATAGTAAACTTGGCATAATAAACAGGTTTTAATCGAATAATTGAGTTAGAATTCGCAGTGTGGTTGATATAGACAATGCTTGTGATAGATTAACGTCAAACTATTGTAGTGTTTAGCATAATCACTTGAACGGTACATAGATCTCATGCCATCTGTTATGCCAAGAATGTGCAACTATTAACCATTTAGTAATGGGGCTTATATAGTTGTTTTTAGGATACAACTCATTTTTAATTTTATTTGCACTTTTTATGCCCATTATTTATTTTATGATTTTTTAATTTATCACAAAAATAATATTTTCCTATTAAAAGCAATGATTTTATTTCCTTAGATAGATAGATAACTTTATTCAAAATACATTTTATATATTCTTTATTAACAAATAATATGAAATTAAATGATTATTTATTATTGTTAGGCAACTTTTGTAATTATTGCAAATGACTCTCATGAGTTCCGATAAGGCAACATTCTAATTTCGAGCAGTGGACTGTATCTCAATGGATTGGTAGGTTATAATGATTGTACAAAATATTGATTACCGGCTTTATGACAGCTTACATCTTTTGTTACCTGGAGGGCCCTCCGTGCATCTACCGTGACTGGCAATGAAGAAATGGCGCGAGGCAACCAGGAGCTCTCGAGGCTTAAGTGTTATCTTTTTGATCTGCCCCCATCACTCGCCGTAAGGCGGGAAATTCAAACCATTCTTTGGCACAACCAATTATTCTGAGACGAAGTCCCTTTTTTTTTTTAACTTTTATTATGATATTTACAACTGTATTAGTATGAATAGATCAAGTAAATGTGTACATAGGAATATTATCACATGAAACACGCTTGTTGAGAAACTACATATTGGTAGCACTCTAATAATTTGTCTACATGAGGAGATCACGAGGCCACTTCTTTTCAGACGCCTCGGAGGGTTATCAGGAATCGAAGAGGAAGCAAGGTTAGAAACAAGAGGATTCGGATGGTCATGAAGTTTATTATGGAAGGATAGGTATCTGGATTTGGCCAAGTCGGAAACATATGGAACATAGAGGTCTTTATGGATTATTTTATTTTTGACAAAGTAAGGAGCATTGAGGATTTTACGAAGGATTTTGGATTGTAAAGATTGGATACGAGAAGAATTTGATGGTTTAGTGGAGCCCCATATCTCAACTCCATAAGTCCAAATAGGTCTTATTATAGTCATGTATATGAGTCGTTTCGAATTCCCTTAAGAATAAAATTTACATGACAGTACAAGGTGGCCAAAACAGTATGGGTATACTCAATGATATATATAAAAAATAAATGAAAATACAGCTTGAAGAAAACGAAAATTTATACAATAATTAAAACAACAAAATTACATTTAAAAAATAATAATTTTGTAAACTGTGGATAAAAATATGGGCCATTGGAAAAATCCAGAAATGAGTAACATATACACTTTCATATAGTTGTTAGTTTGAGCTCTGAAGCGTAAAGTATTGTTGTCATGGTTGTTTATACCAGGAGAACTCCTAAAAAATAAATTGTTAATTATGTTTTAGATCTTATTGCTTTTAAGAAACTTTGATATTGGCTTTATTTTATTTTTGATATTATTTATAATGACTAATATATCGGCTATGAATCCTAATATAGTTGAATTTAAGTGTAAAAAGAGCACTCTGGAAAAGTGTGAATCGTTAAAAAAAAACTTTTTATCTCATTTTTTTTTTTGTATTTAACTAGGTAACTCTCGATTTCTTTGTTTTACGATTAAGTGACACGGAAGAGAATTTTAAATAATTAAATTTCCTTCAAGAATATATATGAATTTACTGATTTATCTTCATCAGTTCAAATGTTAGATCACTTTTAACTTTATACGTCGATTCCGAGAATTTGCAGACAAAAAATAAATTTTTATAATAAACGTTAATAATAAAAGGGCTGAGCTTTGCCGCAATAGATCGCGGAATACCGCCTTTTATAGACTACTTATTAATTTAAGATGATATTCGGTCGCGGACAGTATATAGATAGAATAGATAGAAAAAAAAACTTTATTCTGGGACTAAGTCCCTTCAGAATAACAATAATGTACAAAATAATAGAATATTACTGCATATATAATATATATGCTGCATTTACGAAATTGTATTACGTAGGCTTAATTATGGGTAACAAACGAAGTCGCTACGTAATAGACGGATTCGGGTCAAAAAGGGTCCGATATATTTTGAGAAGAAAAGAAAATCCTTTTTTTTTTAATATTGAGAGGGTGAGGTATCACTGTTTCATAATCAAGTTAGATCTAGCATTGAGCTTTGACTGTTTTTTTATACTTCGAGGTTTGAGAATTACTGGTACAAATAAAGATATTCCTTTAACGAAGTAGCTAAACGAATTCTCTTTGATGAAGGGAGGATTGTATTTTTTTTTGTTTGTTTTTTTCCTCGGAAGCTTTGGAAAATATTTGTCTAAAACTATCAGCAGTATAGGGCGTTCGACTAGAGGATGTAGCTGGTAAATATTATTAACAGCCATTTTTTTTCTCTTTTTGAATAATAAAAAAAGTATCTCTGAGTCATGAAACATGCTGAGATGAGAAAGATATTGGTTCGAAATGCGTCTTATAAGCATTCAGAAGTCCAGATTAGTGGAAAAAAGTTAAAAAATGATTTCTATTTATTATAAACTTTTAGTATAGCAAAGTTTTCGATATTTAATAATAAATGCTAAACACTTCAAACAACGTGAAAACGTTAGATCCTATTCTTGAAGTCGGCATTAGTCCTTTTGATAAATCCAATAGGATGTTCAAAAATTAAACCCATACTGTTGGAGTTTTAAAGAAAAAAAAATCATCTATTTCTTCCCTGACTTTACCTAACCTACAAATTTACTCTAATAGGAATTGACCGGGTATGGAGCATTTGACCGGGTATGGCACTCCGGACTGCTCTCCAAGCTTAAAATCCATTTACCTCAGTCCTTGTACCTAGTCCTCCGATCCTACCTCTCTGACTGCTCCTTTCGAGTTCGCTGTGGAACAGAATTTTCCAATATCTACTCCGTTAAAGCCGGTGTTCCCCAAGGCAGCGTCTTGGGTCCCGTGCTTTACATCCTCTTTACTGCTGACATCCCTGTTCATCCCGATACTTTTCTTGCAACATTCGCTGACGACACCGCAATCTTATCATCCAACTCTGATCCCGAAATAGCATCCTTAAATCTCCAAAGTCACCTCACCTTGATTGAGCACTGGTGTAATAACTGGCGCATTAAAGTTAATGAATCTAAATGCCAACATATTACCTTTACACTCCGACGCAATTCCTGTCCACCAGTACTCTTTAATTCCATCCAGCTTCCTTATTCAGACACAGTCCGGTATCTTGGCTTTCATTTAGACCGAAGACTAACTTGGAACCCGCATACTAGACTCAAAAGACAAGAACTCAACCGACGATACGGCCAACTATACCGACTACTAAGCAGAAAATCTAAACTTTCCATTGAAAACAAGCTACTGATCTACAAGACAATACTGAAACCTATTTGGACTTACGGACTAGAACTGTGGGGATCAGCAAAATTTTCTAACATCAAGCGCATCCAATCCTTCCAGTCTAAAGTCCTTCGAACAATAGTCGATGCTCCTTTCTATGTATCCAACAAAACCCTACATCATGACCTCAACATCCCATTTGTCCTAGACCTTATCCCAGAAAAATTCTCCAAATTTCACCAGAACCTTACTTACCACCCAAATCCTCTTGCACAATCCCTATCAAGCACCTCCCATCCCTATAATCCTCCAAGAAGGTTGAAACGGCAGTGGCCTCGCGACCTTTTGTAGATTATATAAATTGGAGTTCTGGCAATGGCCAGATTCTTCACTCAAGACATGTGTGTATGTGGCTAAAGTGCTCTCGACCAATCTCCGCTGGCTTTAGTACCAGTGACGCGGTTGGGAGAGTAGCGCAGGGTTCTCCTGGAGTTCCCTCGCCTGATTGTATATAGGTATGCATGTGTTTTTTTTTTTTCCTTAGTTTTAATTTTCTTATTTTTTAGGTTATTTTATTTTATTGTCTATTGTATATACTTTTGATTATTATTTTGTTCTATTTATTTTATTTTTTTGTACATATGGTGTGAATGTCATCCTACCTCACTATAACCAATGTCCAACAGACAGATTGTTATAATACTCAATAAAGAAAATTAAATTAAAAAAAAAAAAAAATAGGAAGAAGTTGTTTTTTAGTAGTGATTATGTAATGAATACGTATTTTGTGTTTCTTTCCCACAAAAAGTACTTCTCTTAGTGATTTTGAGAAACTAAATCTTCTTATTGCAGTATAATACATTTTACCACAGGTAAGTGTACTGAGTATTAAAGCTGTAAGGCACATTCATACCATCTTTACAATATAATAAAATTTAAAAAAAAGAAATATATAAAAATAGAAATATAAAAGATAATAATGTATATATAACAAAGATAAAAACTGTAATAAAAACAAACAAATATAGCTTGTAGAAAATTCTTAAGGGAAAAAATATATTATTGATAATAAATTATTAGAAATGAGTAAATAGAAAAAAAATAGCAGTCATACTTAATTACAATATTTACAACCACGTGTAGAGGACAAGGCTAGGCTCTAAGAGATCCCAGTGCTTCTCTCTCAGCCGCTATCTCTTAGTGATTAGTCACTCTTCTCACTCTTAGTGATTAGTCACTCTTCTCTCTCTTAGTGATTAGTCACTCTTCTCTCTCTTAGTGATTAGTCACTCTTCTCTCTCTTAGTGATTAGTCACCCGCGCTGCATGGCACTCACTGCTTTGTCGACGAAGTTTTGAGCTGTACTCCCATATCGAAGATGACCATCGTAAAATAAATAAATGCTCATATCTTAGAATTAATGATTTGTTACAAAACATAATCTTACGTTCTTGAAGTAATCATGATTTTTCATAACTTTAATAGTCGATTCACAATGGTTATTATTAGTTTTGAGAATATGCGATATTTCACTCTAATTATTTTTAGGTTAATTATCGTTTAACGAACTGTATCATATAACTTAAATTTAGTTTAAAATAGTTTTATATAAGAAAGATTTTTGTTTTGTTAAACATTTTAATAATTAACAAAGCAATAAATCAAACGAAATTTGTATTAATTGTTTTAGAATAAGCACCCTAAAAATGTTCGCAACGTTATTAATTAGAAATGTTTAAAAGAATATAAAATTAAAAGGTGTGTTTTGGAGTGAGAATTGAATATATTGACAGAAATAAAAAAATGTACACAAATATATCAAATACAATTTATAATTAAATATTTGCATTCAATTCCCAAACCCAATAACATGCACCCGTTTCAATTAAAATGTATTGATTCACGTGGGGCCCACGAGTATACTCATCATTTAATCTTTTCAAACAATGCTTTATATCTACTATAAATTATATAATGCCCATCCAGATATATATGCAATATTGTTCATTTCGTACTCAGAACCCTCAACTTTCAATGGGATCGAACAATACAGCATTTACTGAGCAGAGGAAATAATTAGAGATATACAAGTTTCAACTCCATGCTTTAGGTATATATATATATTCATTTATTAATTTAAAAGCTGTTTCTCTATCTATTTTCTGTGAAATATTGTGTCTAAAGTCGTTAATAATTTTTAAATATTAATTTTTAAATTTTATTATTGAAGAAACTTAGTCGAATGTTCTACATATCATAGGTCATAAATAGTCAGGACTCAGTCATTTTAAGATTTTTATTGCAGTTGCCGACGTTTGAACCCAAACATGTGGGACATCATCAGGGCATGTTTCCATTACTGAAGGTTTTCAAGTACTGAACAGTAATTCTTCAATCTTAAAACGACAGCGTCCTGACTATTCGTCACATATTTTGAATTTTATGATATTTAGATTTGTTTTTTTTTTATTCATATTATTTTTAATTTTTTTTTTGTATTTACAAAACATCCATTATTATGATTAGTTGGAACCAATTGTATTTCTATAAAGGCTTTTCACAAATACGAACGAATATATATGAATATGTCGTGTAAAGTTGCTTCGCATGTTCTTTCTCTATTGTTCTTATTATCGTTGCATTTTCTGACCCGCTTGTCTGCCTTTTTTTCTTCTCTTTTTTTTTCGTTCTAGGTGAGGCTGCGGTGTTAAATATTGAAATACATGGAGATCTCCTTTTTACCTTTCACCACACCTACTAAGTGGACTGTTTTTTTTTTAGAACTGCTCCATAATTTCTATACTCAAGTCTTATATAATTAATATACTAAGGAATAATAACGAAAAATAATTATGGCCGAAACTGCTTTCTATTGATATAGAAACTAAAAAATATCCTTTTTAATCGCTGAAGTTAGTCCCATAACACCACACGACAGTATTATAAATAGAATTTTTTAATTGTTTATAATTTATTTTATTTTATTTATTGATTAATAATACATTATGCCATACCCAAGGGCTTCGATATTAGTGCTAAAATTAAGTAGTCATTCATACAATATATACAAGAAAAAAATATATATACAGAGTATTTCAGGATTAAGTGGCCAAACTGCAAAAATTAGGATCTCAAAACAAGAAAAAAATTTCTTATAAAGGTATGTCAGCAAACGCTTTGTTTATGAGTTATTCACATCTAAAGATTTTCGTTGCAATGATATTCGTTATACAAAATAAGTAGAGACTATTTATTTGTTCTAACTACTTTATTTATTAGATGGTTGTCCTGCACATTACGGAAGAGATCCACGGTAATTGCTAAATCTTAATTATCCCAATCAATGTATTGGCAGTGCAGGACCAGTGGCTTGGCCTGCACGCTCTCCAGACCTGACACCACTGGATTTTTTTGTTTGGGTGACATTAAACAAAAAGTCTATGCAAGTCCGGTCACTCACCTTAATTCCTTGTGAAGAATAATAATTCGATTTTAAGAAACAATAATGCATATCCAATGCTGTTCTGCCACTGCTGCTGTTGAAGAAAGATGCCGAGCTTGTCTTAATGCTCAAGTATATCACCTTGAACAACATTTAATATGAATTTAATGTTTACGTTTAATTAGTAAAGTAGTTGGAACAAATAAATACGTTTTATTTACTTAATATAACGTAAATAATTTATAAAAATGAAAATATTTAAGCGTGAATATCTATATATATATATATATATATATATATATATATATATATATATATATATATATATATATAAACTCCAAGTCAAAAGTATAGCAACACTTTGGAATATTTGAATTTTATGAAAACGACTGTTTTTTTTTCATAATAAAGAAAGGTTCTGAAGTCTATAATAAACATTTTTCAACTGGAAATAAACAAGTTTTATTAAAATAAATTACAATATTTCTTCCAATAAACAAAAAAGTTAGAAAACTGGTTTTTAAAATTATCCTTTTTTAAAATTTTAACTTTTAAATTAAAATTTACATTTAATAACTCGTATTGCCCCCTCTGGCATGAATGACTCCTTCCACTCGTCTTGGCAAACTTCTAAAAAGATTTTAAAGAAAATCTTGGCATATATTGTCCCACTCCTAACTTAACTAACGGTTAAATTAAAAACCCTCCTCTGCACCAGGAGACATTTTTTAGTTGTTATAACTTATGTTATCAGGTTGCTGGGCAATGCTTCTTGACCACCCCGCCCATATGTTTTTTGTTTTATTTTTGTTGTTTATTTATTATATATACTCTTTATAATAGGTTATGGAACTTATTAGGTTACATTGAGACCTGTACAGATCGTTAAAAATCTTATGTAACAATTTTCTATGCTAATTTGTGCCAAACACTTAACGAATCCGGGATTTAATTTTGGGGGAAGGGACTTCAACCTCGATTTTATATACATATCAAATGATAATTACTCGGAAGATCCGAATATCACCCTCCTTCCCCCCCCCCTTCCAAAGATGCATATGGTGCTAAAGGTGAAAATTTTGTAGTCTGCAACTGCAAT
The DNA here is from genome assembly GCA_928085145.1 of Nezara viridula. NCBI lineage: Eukaryota > Metazoa > Arthropoda > Insecta > Hemiptera > Pentatomidae > Nezara > Nezara viridula. The sequence goes on from OV725078.1 coordinate 54,067,286, forward strand.
AAATAGTCCGCTACTATGGAAATTATACAGAAATAAAATATGAAATTTTACTCATAAATCATAAAGAAATAATCAGTTTGATGACATTTTGTAAAAAAAAACTCAATTTTTTCATATGACCTTTTGCATTAACGGTAGCGATATGTTATGCAGCTCTGCAAAGGAAATGGGAATTTATAAAACCTTTCATTATTATATCACTGAATGCTATTATGTGATATTTATTTTTCTTGTTGATCTCCATTATTTATGAGAAATGTGTGGTTAGGACAACAGATGAGTTCATAACATTCGGGACCATTTCACTGTTTTTGGCGTTTTATGAACAAATGTGATTGAAGTTCTTAGTTATTTGGCAATGGTTACTTCCAATCAGCAACAATCGAATATATTTGTTGTATTATCAAAATTGCATGTTTATAAGTTTACGTTTTGGGATATTTACTACCTTCTTCAAAAATTTTTTAGCCTTGTATCCACAAAATCATTGGGATTGTGGTTCTGAAGAAGGGAGTTAATATCCCGAAATATAAACTTATAAACATGCAATTTTGATAATACAACAAATATATTCAATTGTTGCTAATTGAAAGTAATCATTGCCAAATAACTAAGGATATCATACAACTTCCCGGAAAAAAGAGATCGAAGTTATTATGAACCACTCGTAATCCATGCTGACCTCACGTGAACTAGTACCATATTTTTTGCTAACCCTTTGTATATTAGGTTTTGATAAAATGGGAAAGTTGACTGATTCTGCTGTTATCACCTCAATTTTCACTGCTCCATTAAGAGTGGACGCAAGATCTCATAATCACACCACTCAGAATCCGAATGTTTTTTAAGTTATATGGATGTGATCCACCCTAGTAATGCTCAGACTTCTTCCGAAAAGGCACTGTTCAAAGTTTTTTCATCCCTTTTAAGTGATAGGAGGTTGATAGTCAATATCTAATTGTAGACGTGATTTAAACTGAATATGGAAACTAGCTTATGAATTGGTGGAAGTCTTAAATCGTTACCTAAATATAAGGAGGTTGTACTCTAGCTCCTCAAATTTTCAATGAATGGAGGGAGATTCACCTATGTCCCTTTAGCGTTCCAAGGGCAATAGGTGAATCTCGTGACCAAACATTTCTTATGATTATTATGAGATAATGCCAAACATGCTCGATTGGATTAAAGTCAGAACTTCTTGCACGCCAACAAATGGTGTGGATATTTGTGTTGTTCAGGTACTCAGAAAAACATCCTACCTTGTCAGGACGGGTTCTATCATGCATGAGCAACGATTCAGAGCCTGTGAACGGCATAAAAGGCACTACATGATCTTGAAGAATCCTTTTTACATTCATCAAAACATTTAATCCTTGGATTGGCACTAACTCGGTACGTGCCTCCCAAGATATGCCGCCCCCGAACATAATAGAACTCCTCCCCCTCCCATCCCCAAAGCACTGACTATACCGTTCTCCAGGCCTTCTGCAAGCTCTTTCACGGTTATCTGGTCTGTTATGTGCAACTCTCCTCTCATCATTGAATACAACTTTGTCCATTCCTCCAAAGCTGATGATTGGTGTTGCCTTGCGAATCTCAATCTCTTTACGAGGTGTTATGCGGTGAGAAGAGGACCTTATACTGGTCTTCTTGAGTTGAGGATTGGCTCTGTCAGTCTTTTAATCACCGTGGAGTCGGAGATTGATATCCCTCAAACTCCAGCGATCAAGTTTTTAATAGAAGAAGCTGTAGAATTAAGCTTCCGATGTGAGTCTATTTAAATGAAGCGGTCATTTATGGGATTAGTAATCTTGGGGCGCCCTGATGTTGGTTACCTCGAATGACTACCAGTCTCCCTGTACCTTTTTTTGTTCCTTGAAACGAAAGAATAGTGAATCCCAAGGCGTTTAGCGATGTAACGCAATGATTTGCCTTTTTCAGAGAGAGCGATGATTCTGATCGAATCATCATTGCTTAAACGATCCATTGTGAATAAAATTAATTGTTATAACTAGAGAAAAGAGAAAACAAACGAAAGATAAACATGGACTGACAGAGAATATGAAATGGATAAACCAAAATTTCATCGGTTGTTGTTAAACGGTGAATAAAAATGATGTGTCTAATTCATAATGTCTTTCATTTAATAAATAATATTACTTTAAATATTAACAAAGTATGGATTAACGTCAAAACCAAGAAAACTTCGAGAATTATGGGTGTTGCAATACTTTTGACGGGGAGTGTATATGTACATAATTAAGAACTAATTAAAAAAAAAAAAAAATATATATATATATATATATATATATATATATATATATAAATAATAATAAATAAAATAAAGGAAGACTGAACTAACAAATACATAAAGTAATAATAAAGATAAAAGTAAAATAATATATAAGCTTTACAAATAGAAGTCTAAAAGAACCGTAGATTACAAAATTAAATATAAATTATAAAAAAAAAAAAAAAAAATATATATATATATATATATATATATATATATATATATATAGAGAGAGAGAGAGAGTGAGTGAGAGAGAGAGAGAGAGAGAGAGAGAGAGAGAGAGAGAGAAAATCATCTTTATCCTGGGACCTACTCCCTTAAGAATAACAGTATTGTTCATGTAAATTAACAATAAATCTGACCAAAAGACCTATTACAATAAGAAACAACTAAAATACTAGTAATAAATTAAGAATAATAGCTCTTAGGATATATTAACGAAAACTGTTTGGTAATAGGATTGCAGTACTACAATATTGGAGCAGAAACAATAACATAATAATCACTAAATGAAATTTGAAAGGAACGCTACATAAATTTTACAAACACAGCAGTGTTTGCAGTGATGGAATATAAAAATTTTAAAGAAATATAACTGTTAATATAAAAAAATTTTAAAAAAAGAAGTAAAAAAAAAATATTTACATATGTTCCCTAAGATGTTCAAGTGAATACACGTAAAGATTAGAAGAAGAAAAAAAAAAGTATATATATACACATAGAGAGGAGTGTGTCTTAGATAAGTAGAAAATAAAATACATTTCAAAGAAATCCAATCTTATGAAAAAGAAAGTTGAAGAAAATTAGAAGTTGAGAAAAACAAACTTTACCTTCTCACAATGATTTGTGAATAGATATAAGAGAAAAAAAATAATGTATAAAGAAAATTAAAGCCTTATTACATTATATATATATATATATACCTTTACCTGTTTATCTTTAATTCGAAGGACTCCTTGTCTTAGGCTGATTTCTTATTGGATTGTTATAAAGAGACGTTTAGATCGAGTATATATATATATATATATATATATATAATAAAAGTCATCTAAAATTCATTCACACTTATCTGTATACAATTTTTACATTCGCCACGAGCGGAACTTCAAACCAGATTTTGTCTTCCACATGTGAAAAGCAAAGCAAGATTACAAAAGATCCCAGTGATTCTCTACCAGCCGCTTCATTAGAGCTTATAAATTTCTCAGCAATATTCAAGGCCTATTATAAATTTCATAATTAATATATAACTTATCATAAATCTAATTCTTAGGGGTTTCTACGTTTTGATATATTAGAAAGAAAAATAACCCGTCGTATATCTTATCCAACTTTATGGTTAAACCTAAAATGGATTGAAGTGACTTTCATTTGTTAGATAAAAAATCAGACAAATTGCGAGTCAAATCTTTATTTAAAATGGTATATGGCTAAAGAATGATTTACAAAAATATTATTGAACAAAAAAAAAATATTATTTTTATATCGTTTAGTAGTGCCGATAGGTTTGTATTATAAAAAATATTCTGTTGTATTTTATTTTTATTCTTATAGTCGAATATAGGAAAATATTTAAAAAAAATACAAATAAAAAAATACTGTAATAAATGTAATTGTATATAAGTTACATACATTTTATTAATGTCAGAAGCAAACACAATACTTATTTATTTATCTTGCTGAATGGCATATATATACATGTATTTTTTTTCTTTTCATAGTAAAACTTTTTTTTTTCAACGTAGTACTTCTTTTATACCATTTATAAGATTTTTTTCCCATTTTAATTGGTTTAACGTTAATTACTATGGACGAAAAATAAATAAAGTATATAAAAGGATGTTTAAGCGGTCCTTGTAGGCCTATTAAAAGGCATAAAATACCTTCTATTCCTATTCATAATTTATTTTCTCAATGAAATTAAAATGAGAAAGATGTCTTTCGAATTTTATTCAACGTTTATTCAGAAAGCGCTGGTTTATTGCAGTACCGTTAATTAAATCATAGTCGATTAAGCAATTAATTGTGAAAACAATTAAAAGAGCATTTGATTCAGATCTTTCGTGTGATGTTTAAAAAAGAAGTAAAGAGGCTAATAAATAACAATTAGTGAGACGTGACCCGTCACGCAACTAAGCTCACAAAGAGAGCATTCCCTAAAACTGAGTTTAAAAGAACTCTAAGGAAGGTTAAAGCTGCTGAGAAGACAACACTTTTTAAAAAAATCCATACATTACGAAAACAAAATTAGTTTATAAACTAATATAAAATATATAAACTAATTTTATTATATATATATATATATATATATATATATATATATATATATATATATATATATATATATATATATATATATATATATATATATATAATAAAATAAAATAAAATATGTTTATCCTACTTTTTTCTTTATTTAGTAAAACATCACAATTTCTGCACTTTATTACTATCAGCGGTTGAAACCTTTCTGGAACTGTTTAAAAAAGTTCTCTTTTAACAGTAAAAGTAACAGGTATTTACAGGTAGTCAAAGTATTACTTTTATTTATTCAAGTTCTGAAAAAAAAGTTCCGTTAAATGAAAAAAAAAAACAGTAATCGGGCTTAGATGAGAGTTATAATTTATCTTCAATGGATTACATGTGATTCAAATGTGTCGTTTGTCTGATTAGCCAAGAATAAAATTATTTTGTAGATGGACTTTCAAGCGGTATCGACGGAACTTTTAAATATACGCTTTTAGAAAATAAAGTTCTGTAAAAGTGTTACTTGAAAAGCTGTAAGGGAAAATGTTCTGATAAAAAAAATGGCGAAATTTTCGACTGTAAAAAATTCAGTGGTACCGAAACTTTTCAATTTTTTTTTTCCGTTCAAGCCCTGGTTTCTACACAACAAGCTTATTTGCTCAGCATTTTATTAGTTCTAAAAACATAACTTGTATTATTCAAAAGTATTGACACACACAGCGCCTATGCGTATACATTTTATAATAAAAGAATGGGGATGAGCGTTTAGTGAATATCAGTGTTGTCCAAAATCGGTCTTGACCAAGGCCGCCTAACTGTTGCAAGACCAAGACCAGGACTGGTAAAAAAAATCGATTTTTCGAATAAAAATTAAGGCAAAATAGTTACTAATAATTGACAATATTAGTTACTATATGTTAATAATTGGTATAAACAATATACTTTATTATTTAGTTCCTCTAATTTTTCATTCGGGCTTAGTTAGGTTTCTCATATCTAAAAAATTACAGTAATATCTCTATAGTAATAAGGTAAAAAGTAACTACAAGATTGTTGCGAGACTCTTGCGAAAGACCAAGACCATGAGCAAGACTGAGTTTGTAAGACCAAGACTCGTCTCGGTCTCGCATTGGGGCAACTCCAGTGAATATTATATAGTTCAAAGAATATTAAAAGGATATTACAGAATAAACATAAACAAACTGTACTAAAATAAAAATTAAATTGTTCATAAGTTAAATAAATAATAAAAATCTTCTGATTGGGAAAATGGAAGGAAATAGAGTTCTTAATAACATAAATAAAAAGCTATGTGAATAAGAGGGTAAGAGGTCTGTGATAATTATATTTGATTTATCATACCGCCACTATGACTTCTGTTTTACCTGTTACTTTCACCGCCACTATACTTATATTTTTGGTCTGGTAAAAATACATTTTTTAGAGCTATATTTATGCAATTTGAGCAACACTGGGAAAGTCTAACTGACTGCGTCCTCAAGCCAAAGAGGTTTTATGCAATATCGATTAGTTCTGCTACAAACGTTTGTTTTATATATTTTTTAAAAACTATTCGTTGTTGGTTTTTCTATGATGATTTAATTAGTTGTAATAAAAAAAAGTGAGACCATTAAAGTACTAAAAAAATAATAAAACTTAATCATTGTTCTCACCAACCCATTTATTTTGCAATATAAAGCAAGTTACAGTATACATTGAATTAAACACACAATGAGAGAATCGCCTAAAACTTTTAAAGAATTCTAAGGAAGGATAAAGCTGATAAGAAGGCAGAACATTAGTTTTCAGTAAAATAAAGGAATATATTTATACTATCTCTTTCTATATCTCTTTATTAATTTATTCATTTATTTATTAAACCTAAAAACTATCACAATTCCTGCATGTTATTACTATGCAACATGCTTATTTCTTTAATCACTTAAAAACCATTCAACGTTTTATTCGTGCTAAAACTTATATTATTGAAAATTATGAATATGCCTATGTGGATAAACGTATAAGTAAAATAATGTGGATGGGCGTTTGTTTTATATTTTTTTTTTCAAAACATTTCCTTTTTTTCTATAAATATTGAATTTGTTGTTATACAAATTGTTTGATGTTGTAAAAGTAGTACAATAAATAAATATTAATCATTGTACTCAACAGTCCATGAATTTTACTATATAATCCAAGTTGTAGTACATTATATATAGCTTAGTTGGAATCAGCTTTTAATTTAGTCGAATTAGGTTTAATTTAGTGCCTAATGTGTCCAAACATCAAGCCATTTAGTCAATTATTTTTTAGGGAGAATAGCTCCCATTGTCCCCCTCAAAAAAAAAAAAAAAAAAAAAAAAAAAAAAAAAAAAAAAAAAAAAAAAAAAAAAAAAAAAAATTAAGCGAAGAATAACCTTTTAAATTTGTTTTAAAATATTCAGAAAATCAGCGATTGTATTATTAGTTTTTTTTTTATTGATGATATTTACAACTGTATTACAAATAAAAATACGATCAGTAAATGTGAACAAAAGAATATAATATATATTCTATATATAATGGCTAGTTTCTCAACATGAAACCACTTGTTGAGAAACTAGCCACTGGTAGCTCTCTAAAAAAAGAAGTATTTACAAATGGAGACCTCGAGGCCATCTTCTTTTCAGACGCCTCGGAAGGATTATTAGTAATAACAATTACAATCGTAATATTAATAGATTACATCATAACCAATAAATAAAGGAATTTAAAATTACGAATTAATGAAAAAAATAATTAAAAGAGTCTGGCACAAATTTTAAAAATGATTTTTCCAGAGAGAATTTGTCTTTAATTTGCACTGATGATGGTCTAGAATTTAGGCCGAAACGTTGGCATACAAAAAATAAAACTTTTTTGTGTCAATCTTCATATTTGACCGCACCCTCAATTAACTTCTTATACTTTTACCGTATGGCATTGATTTCATTTTCCAAAATGTACTTAAAATGTCAATGTTTTAGATAAAAAATATTTCATATATTAGAAAAAAAGACTCGTCATATATTTTATTCAAATTTATAGTTTTTTTTGTTTGTTTTTGTTTCATTATTTGTTAATGATGTTTACAACTGTCTTAAAGAAATTCATATAGTAAATTTGAACATATGAATATAATGACGTAAAAACACTTGTTGAGTAACTACCCAATGGTAGTACTCTAATGATATGTCTACCTTAGGAGATCACGGGGCCATATTCTTTTCAGACGCCTCGAAGGGTTATGAGGAATTGAAAAGGAAGCAAGGTTAGAAACGGAAAGGTTAGAAGGATAGAGATCTGAAACATAAGAAACATTAAGGTCATTATGGATGATTTTATTTGTAACAAAGTAGGCAGCATTGAGGATTTTACGAAGGATTTTGTATTGTAAGGATTGGATACAACAGGAATTCGATGGTTTAGTGGAGAACCATAGCTCAACTCCGTAGCCTTATTATAATCATGCATATGAGTCTTTTGTAATTAATTGGAAGTTTAGAGCTTTTCTCTAGTAAGTGCTGAAGTAATCGGAAACGTCAAGCGGTTTCTTGTCGTTTCAGTCTGGTATGAGAAATTTTTGGTTAAACCTAAAAAGGATGAAGAGGCTTTCATTTGTCTGATAACAGCGCTGAAAATATATGAGTCAAATATTTATGAAAACTGGTATATTTTTATTAAATATTTTTCAATCAGAAATATTTTTTTTATATCATTTTGTAGTACAGACAGAATTTTATTATAAATAATATTATATTGTAGATTAGGATATTTGTTTACCAATGACGGTCTCTATATTTATTTAAAACATTATTTTATTCCTAGAGAAGCTTTCGGCGACCTGCACCATATTCAGCTCTATAATATAACACATTTCAATTAATAATTTTAACAATTAACATGATGTAAAATAACAATATAAAATAAATTTTATATTGTAGTTAAAATTCTGATATACTAAAACATATAAAACAGTCTAAAATTATCTAAAAATATTATATTGTATTTTATTTTTATTCTTATAATTGAATGAAAGAAATTATTTTTTAATTCAGATGGCATCTTATACTCTTCAGTTGAATGTTACAATTTAAATCACAACAGCACGACCTGTACTATTTTCGAATTTTAATATGGAGTATTGTTAAAGCTTCAAGGAGAATTGTCATTTTATGCAAACTATTGCAGTGCGTTCTAAAATATTAGGGCTATAACCATATTATTTAGCAACATATTTTAAACTTTTTTAATAATATCCAGTATACGGCTACTCATATTTTATTAATTTTAAGTATAACAGCAAAAAACCACCAGAATACCCATCCTCTTACCATCCTATCTCTCTTTTACCCATCATGGGCAAAATCCTAGAAAAACTCATCTTAAAACGCCTGTACCCTATCCTAAATTCTAAACACACAATCCCAGATCACCAATTTGGTTTCCGAACTTTCCATTCCACTATACAGCAATGTCATCGTGTGGTAGACGTAGTCTCCTCTGCATTGGAGCGCGGAATGTACTGTACGGGAGTCTTTCTCGACGTTGAACAGGCGTTTGATAGAGTTTGGCACCCGGGACTGCTGTACAAACTCCGAAAATTCCTACCACCTACATACTTCCTCATTATCCGTTCCTTCCTTACTGATAGATACTTTAAAGTAAATCACAATAACGCCTATTCATCCCTTTTTTCCCAGTCTGCTGGTGTTCCTCAAGGTAGTATCCTAGGTCCTATCCTCTATACAGTTTATACAGCTGACATCCCTACCTGTCCCAACACTGTCATCACCACATATGCCGATGACACATGTATCCTATCAGTAAACAATGACCCAGCAATTGCATCCCAAATGCTTCAATCACACATCATAAATCTAGAAGAATGGTGTCAAAACTGGAGAATTAAAATAAACTCCAATAAATCCCACCAAATTACCTTTACCCTTCGTCGTAAACCAACGACTTCCTGTCCTACAGTTTCCTTTAACAATACTCCACTTATCCCTGTTGAGCAAATCCGATACCTAGGACTCCACCTGGACAAACGACTAACTTGGAATCCTCATACTAGACTGAAACGACAAGAAACCGCTCGACGTTTCCGATTACTTCAGCACTTACTAGACAAACGCTCTAAACTTCCCATTAATTACAAAAGACTCATATACTTGACTATAATAAGACCTATTTGGACTTACGGAGTTGAGCTATGGGGCTCCACTAAACCATCGAATTCCTCTCGCATCCAATCCTTACAATCCAAAATCCTTCGTAAAATCCTCAATGCTCCTTACTTTGTCACTAATAAAATTTTCCATAAAGATCTTAATGTTCCTTATGATTCAGATCTGGCCCAATCCAGATACCTATCCATTCCATAATAAACTTCAGAATCATCCCAATCCTCTCGTTTCTAACCTTGCTTCCTCTTCAATTCCTGATAACCCTGAGGCGTCTGAAAAGAAGATGGCCCCGTGATCTCCTAATGTAGTCATATCATTAGAGTGCTACCATTGGGTAGGTACTCAGCAAGTGTATTCATGTCATTATATCAATTATGTCCAAATTTACTTGATGTATTTATGTAATACAGTTGTAAATGTCATTAAGAAATAAAAAAAAAAAAAAAGTATAACAGTCTTATCAAGTCGCAACTATTCATTGAATCGGATAAAATATGAACAGCCTGCGTCTATGTACAACAATATAGTAGCACAGGTGGGCTTAGCTCTTACAATAAAATAACTTGTATTTAATAAATTTTATAAAGTATGGCGAGAACTCTAAAAGGAGTGGAGGGCTTGCACATGATTAACTGCCTCCTGGAGTCTGGATGTAAGATTAACGGGCTTACTCTAAGAAGTACTTTAATATATTAGTAAATGTTTTCTTGTAAGATGCGGTGTAAACAGGAATACCTCTCAACGTTTATTTTCCAGCTTTATTTATTCGGATAGCGGTGTAATTCACAACAGGATTTCGCAGTCAATGATCACCAGTTTCGGGCATTTTTTTTCTGGTGATTATACATTGAAAAATATTATACATATCGCTTGTTAATCTCCCTCTTAGCTTAAATCAACTTTGAATGAAGAAAAACTATTATTAAAATTAAGTCGATTGTAATTTAAAAGAAAGTGGACTGCATAATAAAAACATAAAAAAAAAAAATGAAATCAATTTTACACTGGTATCAATAGATAAAATAAAATAAAATAACGATAATCTGAAGACTATGCTATTAAAGATAATTATGAAATATCTAATAAAATATTTCGATGTTTGATCAAATAAAGAAATTAAGTGTAAATCACCCAAAATTAGAATCAATAATGGAAAAATTAACAAATACATATTAACCCTAAAGTAAGAATCATACAAAACTAAACCAAAAACAAAACAATAAAAATTGAACATCTTCACGTGGTAGCAAGCCCCTGACGGTCGTAGATATGGATTAAAGTTATGTATATCTAAAATATTTTATTTATTCTCGAATTATTTCTCTAATCCAATGTATTTAAACAATATTCGATAGATATTAGGTGTCTAGGCAACTATTGATATTAAATACCCATAAATAGTAAATCATTAAATTTGTTTTATGTTATATTTTCTTTAACAATAGCTTCTTCACTATAAATTATTTGTGTTACTGATCATTGAAAATGAAATAAAATATGTATTGTTTTTCTGCAATTTACTTTCTATTTCCTACTTTGTTTTATAAAAACTACGAAATATTTAAGGGTTAAAAATTCTACGACTTAATATTTACAAGTTATAAAGTGTTTTACTGATCTTCGAAAATAAAATAGAAATAAACGTCGATATGCCTATGGTACAATTTTATTCGTTTGTAAAATGAAATAATATGATAACCTACAACAGATTCTAAGTTAGTTAAAATATTTAAAATCTTCGACTCATTATAATGATGAATTTTTTAAATACTGATATATATATATATATATATATATATATATATATATATATATATTATATATATATATATATATATATATATACACTTTATGAAGAATTAGTTTTAATTTTTACTTTCAAATATATCTTCGCTAAGTAAGAACAATTTAATTTATTATCAAAGTGTTTCTAAAGTTGTGTAAAATATTTTCTTTATCCTTGAATTATTTCTCTAATCCAACTTGAACCTAGCAATTGTTCATAGCTATTGCTACAATCGATAACAATTTAAGTATAAACTATTGAACTATTTAATATAAACTAGATAAGCTATGGGCCTAAGAATATATATATATATGTGGATATATTATATTATATTATATTATAATATATTATATTTGTACATATATTATTACAGTAAGGCTCTAAATCGGTTTTGTACCAAATATAAGCTCCTGTCATGCTCAAATACCATGAATGGGGTACCGTTGGGTTCAGAATTTCACGGGGGGTTATCGAATCGTATTCTCCACTTTTGTTTTTCTTTCTAAAATAAAGAAAGTCGATACAACCTTTTTCTAGGCTTCAATACCTGAACAGTGGTAGGTTTGTAGATCGATAAGGGACAAATTGGATCTAGAAGATTTTGATGCGTACAGCAAGACCCGGATAGTTCCTCCGGAATTATCGGATCCTGCGTTTTTAAGCCCAAAAAGGTACCGTTTTCGAGATAACGCAAGGCATAGAGTTCGCATTCACACAACCTTAAATTAATTGTAGTACTGTCATTGAATACATGTCTCATTTCAAAGAAAACAAATTTTATTTCCGAATAACTAAAATATTACACACTTTTCCCTTAGTTATGGCCATGATTATATAATAGATTGCTTAATTCCCTACAAAAGGAAAAAAAATCATTGAAATCGGACAATTTTTAGCAAAGATACTATAATTATTAATTGGTTTCATTATATGAAACAAACAAAATAACAATTAACCAAATTATTGTTAAAAAAAAAAAAGTAAATTAACACTGGGGCGTCAACATCGCTGTTGTTAATGCAAAAGGTCGTATGTGAACATTGAGTTTTATTACAAGGAAGCATAAAAACTGATGATTTCTTTACGATTTATGAGTACAATTTCATATTTTATTTCCTTCTACTATTTTCCTCAGTAGCAGCCTACATACAGCAGTTGCAGCCTAAAAAAACGTCACTTTTAGCTCAAATAAAATAAAAATGTAATATTCTTACATACGTCTTTTTGAACTAACTGTCCTATATGTACCAGCGCACAGTGGGACAAGTAAGAGAAAGTTAGCGACATCAGGTAAATCTTTTTTTTTTTTTTTTTTTTTGAGCTCCAAAAACTAGATAAACTGTTATATTGACACGTTGCGGAGTTCCCGAAAATATTTTCAGTTGGCAGAATATACATTTTTCACTGATTTTATTGAATAGTTCGATAGGAAAAAAATAAATAATTTAGCCTATGTCTGGATAATAATTCCCTTACTCGTCCAACTGTGCGGCGTTCGTCCCAATGGACTTTAGGAGCCGAGAACAAAAATACTTTTGAAAGGTTGGAGATAAAAAACTTCCATTATAATTTAATTTTATATTTCATCTCATCTTGCTGACATTTCGGTATTTTTTCCCATCCAAAGGGCTATTTTTTCTATTAATTTAATGGGATATTAATTTAAATTCTTGACATGTGTGCTCAATTTATTATATAACTGAAGTCAAAATTGTTTATATTTTATTGATTAATATATTTTCTGGGCCTACGCATTACTAAACCAACAATTGGTCAGCTTTACCTCTGTAAAATGGGTATTTCTAATAAAACATTTAATTAAAGTCGTAAAACTGGCGGTTGTGCGTGATCCCAGTTCAATTACTTTCCTCCACAACTGTTGGCCTTTATATTTATCAATAAAGAGGACTTACTTCCTTATAAACTTTTAAACCTGTGATCCTCTTAGGGTTTCGGTGGTAGAGGCTTCTTTCTTTTTTTGTTTTGTTTTATTATTATTATCGTAAGAGGGGGTAACTTTGGGACTGGGTGGGTGACTTTGGGACAGCGGGTAAAATTTAGTTTGTGGTGATTCCGTGGTGGACTGGTTCAGTCAGCATTAACGTTATTTGTGTAGGCATGTACAGCGTTACTACCTTGCGGCAGTTTGAGAACCCTAGTTCACTACAATCGTTGTGCAGTTAGGTTTTATTTATTTCCATAACTTTTTTCAAAATCTTGTTTTCATAAAACTTTCGCTAGTACCTCAAGTGTAGTGTGCCGCAAGGTAGTAGCGCAATACATGCTGACTGAACGAACACAGTGTATCCACTACTGAATCTCCACAAACTAAACTTTTTACGGCTGTCCTAAAGTTACCCACCCACTCCCAAAGTATTCCATCTTGCGGTTTTTTATATATGGAGTGGAGTAGCTCAGTAGTAGGGCACTGAGCTTCCAATGTTCAAGGTCTCAGGTTCGAATCTCACCAGTAATTTTTATTTTATTATAATTTATTCTGATTCATTGGTCAACAGGCGACCCTAGGATTGGGAGGTGTACACCCAGCCTTTATAAAGTGTGTAACTTCATTAAATAATTAATTGGGAGGGGAGGGGGGAGTAACCTGGCGGTTGGCCGGTTGAGTGTGCTCTCTTTCGAATCGAAAAAGTATATATATATATATATATATGTGTGTGTATGTGTGTGTGTGTGTGTGTGTGTGTGTGTGTGTGTGTGTGTGTGTGTGTGTGTGCGTGTGTGCATTATATACCTTTTGTTTGTCTTTCTATTCCATATCTCTATGTATGTATATGCATATTTCTTTCTTTTTCTTTTTTTCGGTTGGCACTACAGACCATGAAGATCTTTGACCGCGATACCACATCCAGAATCCTGATTTAAGTACATGGGAGTAGGGTCATCAGTCCTGCGCCTGGTCGGTGTGAGTTGCCTCCAATAGACTGACGGGTCTCTCGTAGCCGGGGCGGGGGCCTCGGGTAGGCGTGGCTTTCCTGGTGGACGGTCACTCATCCAAGTGATAACCACGATCGGCGTTGCTTAGCTTGGTTACCTAATGGAAGAGCCTTATATATATATATATATATATATATATATATACCCGCTGAGGTAGGCTGGCGGGCTAAGGCTCTTGCAATAGGTAATCAAAGTTAAGCAACGCCGAGCGTGGCTAGCACTTGGATGGGTGACCGTCCACCAAGGATACGCTGCTCACGCTGCCCGAGATTCCTTCCCCCTCCCCCGGATATATCGGATATATGAGGCCCGTCAGTCTACTGGAGGCAACTCACACCGACCGGGCGTAGGATTGATGACCCTACCCCGTACTTTTAAATCGGGAATCGGAACGTGGTCTAGGAGACCACACTCGCGGTGAAAGATCTCCATGGTCTGTAGCGCCAATAGAAAAAAGAAAAAAGAAAAAAAAAAATATATATATATATATATATATGTGTGTATGTATGGCTTTAACTATTCAATTACTTACCCGATTCGCTATAACTATCTTATTACTGACAGATTTTTATTTTAAATAGAATAATAAAATAAAAATTAGCCCTAATAGCTTAAATTAATATTCATCCCTTTAAGCTCGGTCATTCAATTAAAAACGACGTAATTAAAGGTCAGTTAGTTAATTCGAGGTTCTAAACATTTCAAAGGGGATCCCCTTGTGGTTCCGTGGCCATAGACCTAGTTAAAAAAAAAAAGAAAAAAAAAACCATTTACCCCTAAAGCCCTCCAATTTCGTGAAATTGCCAGTTTATTACTTAAGCCTCGTTCATAGTAGATTTATTTTGTCTTTGAGCCGACAGGTGTTAAACTATAAATACAGGAGAGAGAAGGAAGGCATTCATTTAACCTTTTTCAGGATTTTGGAAACATTTCTTATAAAATATCAACTCAGTCGCTATTTAAATTAAGCGGTCTTTCAAACCTTTCAATGATTTTGTAGTCTCTATAATTTAAATTTAATTGAGGACACATGCCACTAATTCACTGTTTTTCTATTTTACAAGAATATAGTGTATTTTAAGAAAAAAATAATAAACCGTAATGAACTTGGACTTACTGAATGGTAAATATTGGAACAGTTCGTTTAAATGTTACAGATCTGCTTATAAATATAAATATTTTTATTCAGGAATACAATAAATAATATTCTTTAGGTAAATAAAAAGTAAATTATTATTACATTAAGGTATAAACCAATGTAAGATAAGTCTAAAGTCAAGCAAATTGAACAAAAATATATATTTTTTTTCAGTATTAAGTTTAATTAGAAAATAAAAAATTAAAGAATTAACAAAACGTTGTTTTGATTTTCTCGATGTTAATTGATTATTTTTCATTGTTTATATTTTAGAGAAGCTCATGGTATACGGTTTCATATCATTCCCATAAAAAAAAATTTGTTTTTATTTGTAAAATGTAAAATTTATTTGTAATTATTTATCCATATCTTTCTTATCATTGATATTTTTTATCAAAAATAAAGTATTTTAATGATTTAATGATTTTAGTTCTGTTTTTTTCAGGTTTAATTATGCACTGCCAATTAATAGAATTATATTCGACCGAAATTAAGATTTAATTTTTTTCTGCATTACCATAATAATATAAGCTAACTTTAATCATTATCGAAGTAATTTTAATTATTTTAAACGTGTCAATTATCGATCAAGTTCTTTTCATAAGAACAATCATTAAATATTTTAAAAATGTAAAGTTTTCTGATTAATAAAGAGGCAATTAAAATTGACTGGAACAAGTTCAATAAAAGGTTAATTCGCCTAACATTGATTGCAAATTCTTATGCGATATTATTCAATAAAACCCAAAGTAATAAACTAAAAATTCAACAAAAGATTCTTTGATTACAAATAAAAATTTACCAGAACTAATATAAACTATGAAAATTCTGTTGATTTTGTATTTTTGATTAACCGAACTGGAAAAAAAAATGTCATGTATTTTTTATAAAGATTACATTAAGTTTCTATGGAATGATCATTTCTCATTCAATAATATGAAAGGAGATGTTAATAACTACAAAAATGCAAGGTCATTTTTTTTTTTTCACTCTCCATTACCTTTTACAACGTTATATGTTAGTTATTAAATTTTCTAAAATATTTAGCTTTCCAGCGATATATCATTTATCTTCGCGATACACCTAGTTATAACTTGTTAACAACCAGCCCCAAGTTGGGAGGTAAGTTGTTACTTTTTTTTTTCCAGTATACTAAATTTCATAAAAAAACATTCGTTATAGGTATGCCCAAGTGTCTTTCAGATTTATAAAGAAGAATATGTCTATAAATTATAATCTTTTTTTCTTTGCAGTCATAATTTTTTTTAATAGGTCATTCTATAAATAATATTTGAGATTTTTAAAATTCGGAACTTTAAGCCCCGCTGTCCCCTTCCTATAAACGTGAAAAAGGCGCATCAAAGTAAACGAATCCAAATGCAAAAACATTACCTTCACACTCCGGCGCAGATCCTGTGCATCAGTCCACTTTAATTCTATCCAGTTTCCTTTTTCAGGCACAGTCCGGTATCTTGGCTTTATCTTAGACCGAAGACTAAAGTGGAACCCACATACTAGACTTAAAGACAAGAACTTACCTATTATTATACCTACCAATTATACATACCTACTGACCAGAAAATCTCAGCTTTCAATTAACAACAAATTTCTGATCTACAAGACAATCCTGAAACCTATTTGGACATACGGACTTGAACTTTGGGGGACAGCAAAATTTTCTAACAAACGCATCCAATCCTTTCAGTCCAAAGTTCACCGAACAATAGTCGATGCTCCGTTCTATGTAAACAACAAAACCCTACATCATGACCTTAATATCCCATTTGTCCTTGACATTATCCCTGACAATTTTTCCAAATTCCATCAGAACCTTATCGATCATCCAAATCTCCTAGCCCAATCCCTATCTAGTTCCACTCATCTCTACAACCCTCCTCGAAGGTTGAAGCGGCAGTGGTCCAGAGATCTTTTATAGTATTTATTTTGGAGTTCTGGCAATGGCCAGATTCTCCACTCAAGACATGGATGTATGTGGCTAAAGCGCTCTAGCTCAAACTCCACTGGCTTTAGCAACAGTGATGCGGGTGAGAGAGTAGCGCAGGGATTTGGGTTCCCCGCCTGATTGTATATATTGTATATAGGTATGACTGTGTTTTTATGTTTTTAATTTACTTATATTTAGGTTATTTTATTTCTTATTGTACATAGTTTTTATTTATTATTATTTATTTATTATTTTACTTTTGTTAATTTTATATTTTTTGTATATATGGTGTGAATGCGTTCATTTAGCACTATAATTATTGTTCTCGAGACAGAATAATATATGCCGAAATAAATAAATAAACATGAATGTAGAATATACATAAGAGTAGAAAAAAAAATTGGAAACATGCAAATTCATTTATGTTTTCCTCAAATGTTCGGTAATGATTATGGCCGAATTTCAACCACTTATCGAATACTAGTTCATCAAATTTATAAAAATATATTTTTTTTTTAATTATTACTCTAGTATTGAAGTATTCATCCTCTCGCAATTCTCTTGGATCCATTCCCTTATTTACATCTTCCATCCACGCCTTCTTTGTCCGTCCTCTCTTCTTTCTGTACTTCGGTTTGTTAAGTAAAGCTTTTTTTGGCCAACTATCGTCACCCATCCTCAATAAGTAGCCAAACCATTGAAACTTCTTGATTTTTATATTATATTAATTATTTTTCATTTCCTATATTGTTTCTAATATCTCTATTGGTTTTGTAGATTTACTGTCCAAGCTTTGGCACTATATTTGATTGCGCCTAGTAGAAATTGATGTTCTATTATTTTATAACATATATTCTTTATAATATCTAATATCTATTTAAACAATAGAGGGAGAAGGTAGTGAGTGCCCAGTTTTCGGGAATGACAAGAACTAGTAAATTTACAAACAATGAGACGAGAATTATTGTTATTTTTGTATTTGGTGTACCACAAATGAATGTTTAAGGAAGTTATAATATAGAAATATATTTTCGTAGATACAAATTTTTTATGACTTGAGAATGCGCTAATCAGCTCGAAACGTAGTTTGAAGTGAAATAAATCTTTAAAGTATAAGAGCTTATATATTCCTTGAAGACACTATGTATAAGTTATATATATATATATATATATATATATATATATATATATATATATATATATATATATATATATATTTATATTTTTTTTTTTTTGTTTATTATTACCGAGTTAGCTAAAACCATAATCTTTTAGAGTTTGTTGAATTATGTTTATGATGAGATTCTTTATTCATCCACACTTCTAAATACTGAAATTAGTACTCTGGAAAATATGTCAATTTTCTATTATAAGGGATGTCCTCGATGGGTCCATAAAGATTACTCTTCTATAAGTTCGTTGATCGTGTAATGCAGGCCACATACGCTTGATGCATTGACTCATCATCTGCTAATTGCAAGGTGAATAGGAAGTCCTCACACCAATGCGTTTATTTTTTCTTCATTTTTTTTTTATTATTTGTAATCATTATTATACTCTAAGCATAATTGGAAAATTACTTATTATGTCAACGAATGATAACAAATGTATATACTTTTAAATATATTCTTTAGGCTCCTAAAAATCGTGTATTAACCAGGTGGAGTGGATTTCCTCCTAGCCGATCAAGTGTTTCCTCATTGGGTAAAATAAGAGCTTTTTTTCGTCCAATCAGAGGCCTCTAGGATAATCCCTTTATATATTATTTTATGGATGGTTCTTTATTTATCTTATACTTTCTTTTTTAGGGAAAAAAAAACTGTAGAGTTCAGTCGATTAGAGCAACTGAATAAAATACTACGCAGAAACACATTTTCCTGATACTGTTTCCATTTCAGTCATTACATCACATATATTTTATATATATATATATATATATATATATATATTAGTAAGTGGATAAAATTCCCTTATGGATCGAAACAAATATTAAAACTATTAATTTACACGGATTAATTTGTTTCGTTACCCACAGGTAACATTGTTTGATTTATGCAATTGAAACTGAAACTATTTGAAGCTGTGATAATTGCGGTGATATTGAAATGGTTTGAATAGCTAGAGAAATCTATCATATACACCTATTTTAGTCCGAGCAATGAAATAAGCTATTTCCCAGTTCGGAAAATTCACAGAAAAAATCAACTAATGATATTTTATGATTTTTTTTTACCTGCGTGTATACTATATTTAGTTAGTTGATAATAATAAGAAAATATGTGAAACAATCCTAAAATGCGCCATAGAAACTATCCGTAGAGGTTGCATTAGGAAATATTATCCTTTCTGGAATGCTCATCTTCAGAGATTAAAGAAGGATAGAAATGCCGCACGAGAAGTATATTAAATCAGCACACAGGAGAGTGATAAAACCCCTGAAAGCTACAGGTATACTTAGAAGGGAAATAATTAAGGCTAAAAGAAGTTCCTACAGACAATTCTTGGAAAAGCTTGATTTTAGGAAAGGCGGAGTCCAAGCTCAACGTTTTCTTTCGAGAATTAACAAGAATCTAAGAAGAATAATTCTTTTGTAACGACGTCCGGAAAAATTCTTACATCGGACTTGGCTACTGCCTAGTTCCTCTGTTCATATTACTCTTAGGCTAGTAATTACAATTCAAGATTCAATCATAAAGTGAAATTTAAAGAATCTATATTAAAGAACCTGCCTTAACGAACCACAAACTTTGCTTTTTTGTTTCCCATTTACTGCTACTGAGTTTAACTCAGCTATTGAAAAGATACCATGTAAAAAAAAGCGCAGGGCCATTTATAAAATATAATACATATATTCTTCATATATTCAGGCTACCGTACTGAGGTTTATGAATAATATCTGGGGAAAAGGCTTGTCAAGTGTATGGTGAAAGACTGAAATAATCTCTATTCTTAAAATAGGCAAGACTCCAAACTAACAAGAACGCTGCAGACCAATCGCCTGTCTAAATGTAAGGTTTAGATAGCAATACAACACCTTATTACAGAATCGGGTAACAAAAATAATAGTAATAGCATGGCGGCGAATCAAACGGTTTTTTATGTTTGTCAGAATAGATAACGAAAGTAACACCCAGAAGTATAGTGAGCGATAACTTCTCAGGCAAGCTTGCAAGAGATCGGCCGAAACTAAGATCGGATAAACGTATTAGATTCGATTTAAAGGATTTGGGCAGAGGATGGAGAGAGGTTTATTGGTAAGAACTGTTAGGTTTTTTTGGACTAAACCCTAACTTATTTCCAGAATTTCTTTTGATAATATAAAGGAGCCAATAAGGTAAAAATACTTCAGGAATAGAAAAAATCATTATCGCCGATTTCATAAAACAAGTACTAATAAAAACACATTTAGTAAATATTAAGTATTTAGTAAATAGTATGTGGGTGGTATTGGACAAAGCACGCCTTATAGTCAAATCTTCTCGTAAAAGTTTTTTTTTTTAACAGCTCGAAGGTAAAGAAGACTTTACAGCGACTGTAGGGCGACTAGATCGTTGGAAAGAATAGGGCGTAAGCCAATAAGAACTTTGTAAAAGAAAACTTTTAGTCGATTTAGCTGCCGCACATTGAGCCTTATAAGCATTCTCGGTTGAAATAAATCATGGAAAAAAAACTTTCTCTTAGTTTTGCTTTCTCAGCTACCTGGGCTTGCAAAAGTATATTAATCCTATATAGAATTAAGTGAGAGAAGGATATTTTGTTTTTTGTCTAGTAGCCATTAAGGTTCACAATAATGATTTAGAAAAAAAATAAAGAATAGGACCGAGGATACTCCCTTGAGGAATACCAGGAGATTGGGGAAAGTGAGATGAAGAGAAAGAAAAATGAAAAAAGTTTAAATATTATTAAGGAAGGAGATGGTCCGGGTGGCGGTCATAAATAGACTAAATAGTGTTAAAACTATTTTATCAAAAGCCAACGCTTCCACCCGACTTTGTAGGTCTTCTTTAGGGCTAGAACGGACAAGATACAAAGAGATAGAGAATTGTGGAAGTTACATAATATTTAGACAAAAAATTATAAACAATGTGGATAAGCTAATTCCCCCAATACCTGCCCTTACCCTGGTTTTCCAGTTCTAAGTGAAACTCCAAGCTGAACACACCTGTAAGTCTCTATTTTTATTCTTCTAATTTTATTTACTTATTTAGTTTTTCTTTCTCAACATTCCTTCATTTCTATTATTTCATATTATAGCCTTTTCTTTCAATCTCTCGTGTAGATCTGTGGAAGTATTGTTAATTAAGTAAGTAGAATTTTTAACATCTATTTGCTTCACTTTAGGGTCTTGTTACTTAGCTTACTCCGTTTATATTTTAATTTACTTACTGTTTATAATTTTAAGAAGCTTATTCAGATTCTTTATAATTTTTTGTCTAAATATTATGTAACTTCCACAATTCTCTATCTCTTTGTATCTTGTCCGTTCTAGCCCTGAAGAAGACCTACAAAGTCGGGTCGAAACGTTGGCTTTTGATAAAATAGTTTTAACACTATTTAGCCTATTTATGACCGCCACCCGGACCATCTCCTTCCTTAATAATATTTAAACTTTTTTCATTTTTCTTTCTCGTCATCTCCCTTTCCCCAATCTCTTGATATTACTCAATTAAGTATCCTCGGTCATATTCTTTATACAGTTTATACAGCTGATATCCCATCCCATCCTGACACTCTTTTCACCATGTATGCCGATGACACGTGTGTCCTATCAGTTAATAATAATCCATCAATTGCATCACAAACTGTACTATCACAAATCAAAAACGTTGCAGAATGGTATCAAAATGGAATAATTTTCACCCTTCGTCGTATATCTATTACTTCGTATACTACAGTATCTTTTAATAATGTCCCACTTATACCTTTAGAACAAATCCGATACCGATTACTTCACCTTAGCTTATAAATAGTCTAGCTTATAATCCTCATAACAGACTGAAATGACAAGAAACCGCTATAAGCTACCAACTAATTACAAAAGGCTCATATACATGACATTAGTAAGACTCATTTGGACATACTGGTAAAAAGTTAAATCCAAAATTTACAATGATGAATTCTGGGTAAAACTGAGTTCTCAAAATAAATATAAGGCAACGTTTAGAAAACAAGGATTTATAAAATCAGTTAATTTTTATCCGAAAATAAAATATACATAAATTTTGTATTTTTTAACCATTCCGATACCTATAGCCACAGAATGTTTAAGGTTTTTATATTTATAATTTATATTCAGTACCTTTACCGGACGACGTAGGCGTTTCAAACTGTAAAATAAATAGATTCAATATCTCATGAAATATTCATTTCACGTCGTGATGCGATTTGCATTTCCTGGAGGTTGGAAACTAACCACAACTTGATACGAATTCAATTAAAATACTTGAACAAATAATTTTGAAATTAACGTTACAAATATATCAATTTTACTCTATTTTCATTAATAAGAACAACAAGAGAATCCAGGATTTAATTTTTTTTTTTGTGGGGGGGGGGGGAGGGCTTCAGCCCGAAAGCTTTTTTTTTCATATATACAACGATAATTATTTTGGAAAATATTATGTCAATTATTAAATATTATTAAATTAGTTGTAATTCATGTTTGTTTACACTTCCCCTTTTTTCATGTTTGGAATATCGGCAATAAAGAAGGAGAAAAAATAAATGTTAAAATGAAGTTGAAAGGCCGCTTCATGAATAGAGAATGGTAAAGTAGAACGAATGATACAAAATTCTTCTAAGGAAGCAGATCTACAAGATTTTGAAATTAGATCCTGGCTTTCAGAGGTGGATGAACGAACATGAGAAATACAAGAATATGAGTTGGTAATGTTCTAAAGAGAGAACAAGGAGAAATTTTCGTCGAGGAGTAAGACGAAGCCACCCTTGCTCTGAAAGAGAAAGAAAGGAAAACTTCTGGGGATCCCAAGAATGCGTTTTATAATTATATCCATATAATGGGTGTTCCGTAAGAAGAGGAAACAATTTATACGAATGATTGCAGACCTCAAGAGCTAAAAAAGAATTCATATAAAAAATGGGCCAATTTTCAGTAGAAAAGTAGAAAATCCAAGTTTTTATTTAGCAAGTCATGCTTTTCTTTTAATAGAAAGCGATAACTAAAGAAATGAAATGAAATGAAAAAATGATTTTATCCTGGGACTACAGTTCCCATAGAATAATAAGTGTTATAAATTTCTGAGTATTAGTCTGGCTAAAAATAATAAAACTAATTAACTGATAGTTGTTATTGCAATTGTGCATTAGTTGAAATTAAACAGTATAAAGATACAAGTAATTTTACATATCAGAGGAAGTTTGAATGTGGAGTAGATGGTGGAACAGGAGTTGTTTGAAGAAATTTGTGGACAAGCATTGACGTATGGAAGTATGAAGAGAGTTCCAAAAGGAAGTAGCAATAATCACGAAGGATTTGCTGAAGGAAGTAGTTTTATAGGAGGGGATATATAAATCTATAGGTTGAGACTTAGTATTAAGAGAGTGGATAGAGGAGCGTAGAGTAAGAAGTTCCAGAATGTAGAGAGGGCTTATGGTTCTGAGAACTTGGAAAAGGAAAACACCAAGAAGGAATTGTCGTCGAGAAGTAGGATAAAGCGACTTCAACTCGGTGTACCAGAATATCACATGCGACGCCTGGGGATCCCGTAGATGTATCTAATGAAACAGCTCATGAGTTTCTTCAGTCTTATTTCTAGCCTGGCAGATAGACCTTCATACACCAAACAACCGTAGTCAAAGTGGGAGAATATAAGGGAGGTTACAAATAAGTAATTAACAATTGTTTCACTGTAAAATAGATAAAATTTACTTCAAATGGAAATAGGGGTTGTAATTGTTAAAACCATTTAAATAGGGCTTTTAAGTGGCTAAACAAAGTTAGGCATGTAAACTAATCATAAATAATTCCCGATTATTTTAATCATTATCCAACTATACTACAGATACCTCACTTTTTAAAAAAGGTCATCTTTAATAACCTTAAAGGTCACATCACAGGCGGATCTACGGGGAGGAGAAGGGGGGTTGTTATGGCTAAAGCCTCCCTCCCAAAATGGAAAAATGTAACCATTTTTTATGGAAAAAATTATTAAACAATTATCTCTTAAAGTATTATTGTTCGTATAATTACATTTAATTGGACTTCAAGAATCACTTAAACACTATTTCATATAGGTAGTTAGCATCTTACTTTTGTTTTTCAAAGCAATAATCGTTATATATAGAAAAAAAAATTCGGCTGAAGCTCCAAACCAAAAAAAAAAAAAAAAATTAAATCCTGTATTCGCTAGTGGTTCATATTAATTAAATTGAGGTTTATTAGGGGAAAACTTGAGATTAATCTCAAGTTTTGTACAAAAATCATTTTTATTCAGTCCCTTAAAATTACCCGTGTTTTTAGCAAAAAATACAACAATTAACTTTTGCAAATCTTTTATACCATGCTTTACCATAATCTTGGATGCATTACGATAAACTTGACTGCCTATATACACTTTTTATTTACATAAAACAATTTTAAAATAATGATTTTTCTTATAAATTTCAGATAAAATGGTTATTAAATTGTGTGTTTTGCCCATATCTCAATAATGCAAATAATTGAAGCAGTCAGCAGGTTTCTTTATTTTAAACATAAATTTTAAGATTAGAAATATTTATTTCGTCAATCATAAATTCGAAAAAATTATTCACATTTCTTTAAAAAATTTTGATAAAAAGTGTTTTTATGTTTATTATTATTATACATCCGAGATAACCATACAAAAAGATATTAAAGATTTTCTACAATTTAGTTTAGTAATTTGTTCTTACTTAAAACACTGGTACTTTAAGGGAACAGGATATAATGTCACTTCATTTTTATAAACAATTTGTGGTGAATCTTAAGTTTTTCTCTGATAAACCTCAACTTAATTTATATGGACTAAAAGCTTATTCAACGAGGAAATTTTTCTAAAAATGGAGTATCTGTACCATGGTCGGAGGGAGATAAAGAAATAATAATAGTAAGTTATCATATTTTTAAAAAGGAAATTTAGCTTAATTTAGGTCCGCTTTAAACTGTTTTAACAAGGACAAATTCTACTTTTATTTAACGTGAATTGTTTATTGTTTACAGTGAAATAATTTTTAACTACTTAAATTAAACATTTTTTTATTTATCACTTCCTATAGAAACAAAAACGTGACTTACTTAAAAAAAAACAAAAAACTTTAAATTTCCTACTTTCCTCGAGGAAATCGGGCCATTTTTTATATAAACTTTTTTGAATTGCTATCACTTTTATAAACATTTCCCTCAGGGACACCGTTTATGTACACTGATGTGAAAATTCTTTGAACAATCCAAATTTTAATAAAAATGATAAATGTATCAATTTATCAGTGACAAATAAAGTTAAGTACACAAGCCACAAATGAAGTTATCATTGCCAGCCTTAGTAGTAAAACAATTATAGTTTCCGTAAAAAACTAATTTAAATTGTATTAAATTAATTGTAATACTAGCACTCTTGTAAATAGTTTAAAAAATTAATAAAATTTAGTGATTAAATAGAGATTTTAAGGTGGAATAAACTAGAGATTTGGAAGTGGGGACGGTTATTATCAAATATTAGCCAAATCCTCTCATATATATTCCGACTCCTTCACCTCTCGCCAACACGTTCCCGCCTTTCCGATCTCAATGCCCATCCTTTTTCATATGAATGTTGCATTTGACAGATCTCTTATTGAATGTGCTTACATTCTTTTGAAATTCCATCCACCGCCAATTCTTAGTGATATCTCTCATATCACGTTTAAATCCCGTTTCTTCATCCTCCTGCTCATTTTTCATTTATATATTTTATCTATAAAATGTTATTTCATCAATATATTTAATACATTTTACTTTTGTTGGTTAAGACAAGAAATTAACTTGGAACCCACTTACAAGACTTAAAAAATATTATTGAAACTTGAGCGACAACAGGGCCGATTATAAGACTACTGAAGAGAACATCCCATCTTTCGATCGATAAAAAATTACTTATCTACAAGAACCGTGGGGACAGCTAATTGTTCGAAATAAAACCTATCCAATCCTTTCATTCCCTGGTTTCTTGAACAATATTGAATGCTCCCTAGATCCTTAATACATGACCTCAATATACTCTTGACCCAATTCCGTATAAATCCTCAAACTTTCAGTAGAACT